>CM065378.1:47580000-47610000 GCA_033060915.1 Euryodendron excelsum | reverse complement strand
TTGTGTGGAAACACTTCGTCATCGGTCTCTTGGAGACTAAATTCAAGCTAATGAGAATAGAATACAAGAACCATCTTCCTGCTCGCTTAGACATTACATTTAAGATAATGGCTAAAGGACTCCTTTTATACCAAACTACAATACAGAATAATGTGCTCCCCTCAATTATAATTGGATGAAAAAGGGATCCTTCCCTCAACAATACCAAGCCCAACCTTCATTCTATCAAACACCAACCCCACTGCAATCCTATCAATCACAAGTCAATCAGGCATGTCGACCTTCTCACAATAGCACACTAGAGAACACTCCAGAGGACACCTTAGAGGACACTTTACAACAATGCATGCAAATACAAAATGGTGTAAACTCAAGGCAACACACTTGTACAACAAGGTAGGGCACTTGATGATATAAAGGATCACTTGACCCTATTGATACAAATCTTGGGTGTTCAAGCAAGGGAAGAGGTTCCCACCCAATCTCAACCCAATCCTCCTAGACAAATGCTTAAGAGTGATATCAATCCAACTGTCCATCAAGAACAATTTCATCTCATCATTAACCTTAGGAATAAGGACATTATAGATCAAACCATTCTTTCCCAAGGCTTGGAGTCTAAGGACGAAACTCTTAAGGTAAGTGAGAAAATTATTGAAGATGAGAATAGGGATGAGGAACCCAACAGATAGGAGCCCATGACAGAGGTTTCTAAGTAAGAAAAGAATGAGGAAGAGGTTAATGAAGGAACTAGTGAGAGAGAAGATGAGTCAAAGAAGATCAAAATAAGGAACTAGAGAGAGCCATTGCCATTGATGAAGGTTTTGACCCTTTAGATGTCGGGGATATACAAGTGAAAGAGATATTTTTGGTCTAGAAGGCATGTCAACCATGGCTAAAGGTCCATGGACCTCCACCTTTGAGCCTTTAGGACCTAGGCTTACCACACTAGAACCTTTGGAGCTTAAAGCCCCAACATTAGAATTGAATACCTTTCACATTGGTAAGCAACTAGAGGAAGGGGAGGATAAAGAGGTTCCTGGAGTGACTTTGATAGGCACTATAAAACCCCAACATTTTCAATATATATATATATATATATATTTTTGAATTGGTTGTTCTAGAGTTTTGAAAGTAATTGGGACTTGATGAGTAATTATAATAAATTAGTAGGTGTGTAAATGATATTTATTTTGGAAGACAAGTCAACTTGTCTTATATGAATCTATGTATGTATATATAAATATATACATGTCTAATACACATAGATATAGGGTCGTAGAGTTGTGGGAGAGTGGTGGAATGCATGTGTGACATTCGACAATGTTGTGAAACACTAGAAGCATGCAAGGCAACAATGTGAAGCACTAAAACATGTAAGGCAATATTGTGAGACACTAGAAGCATGCAAACATAGGGGGAATAAATCAGCCACTTTTGGTAGAGATACAAGTGAGGTTAGAGATAAAGAAGAGGGAAGACAAAGAAGAAAAAAGGGAAGGAAGAGAGGAGAGCAAGGGGGTCTCGGCCAAGGCTAGGAAGAGAGGGAGATTAGTGGAAAGTAAGGCCAAGCAATCAAAGGTAAGTCCCCATGACTCTCTTATTTCATTCAAAATATTGAAGAGTAGATTAGATGGTCATCCATGGCCGGAATCATGGCCGGAGACCACAATTTTCGGCAAGGCATAGAAATGCTTTAAACTCATGAAACATAGAAACCCAACTTACGCATCCTTTCCAACCATATAGGAACTATTATAGAAAGTAATATAAGTTCCAAGACTCCACCAATGAGGCCCAACTATCCTCAAAGTAATTTGGGTATTGATTTTTGCAAAAATGGCATTTACCGACTACATGCATAAAATGATATATTTTGTTTGGGTTTAATACAAAAGGGGACATGAGAAAGCTGGTATAAGATGCCTAGAATTCATGCAAGTGTTGTAGTAAGGTCCAGACATTGAATAAAATGGAGAAACTTTGACTTTCAAGTCTGTCCCGAAAGTCTGGACAGACCAGTCAACTTCGATGGCTATTTTGGAGGTCTGAACGTTCTTTTTGTGAACAACTATAAAACATAAAAGTTGTAAATCTCTTCGAGATACTCAATTTTGACTCAAGCACAACTGAAAAAGGCTACGAAATGAGAGAGTTAGGGCCAAAATATGATCAGTGGTCAGATTTGGCCGAAAATGGGGTAAAGTAAAGGATAAAGAGCACGGGTTTGGCATGTGTCAGGCGCGTGCCACCCATTTCTAGGTTGAAATTTTTTTTAAATACAGTAGATTAAAATTAAAAATTTTCAAAAAATGTTCATATTTTTCCAATACCCGTAGCTATTTTTTATACATTTTAAAGCATAATATTCTGAAATAAATATTAAATAAACATAAAAAATTCTGAAAATATTTTGAGAGCTTCCAGCACTTATATTAACACTCTATATGATGAATGTTAAATTTTTCTAAGTATATACAAATTAAATTATATTTTTTTAACGAAAAAATAAGCCTTATTTTATCTTGAAAAATACTAGAATTTAAATTATTAGCAGTTGAAGGTTGTGGTACCTATGTACTATACTTAGAGAATACTTATTATTATATTATTATAATTTTTTTTACAAATATTAGCATTGTTACAACAATTTCAAAGTTAATAAAGGCAAATAAATTATTTTAATATCAAGAAATTACTCGGAACTTTTTAATAATTTTTAGACACGAGAAATTTCATAGTTATAACATTTTAATAATTTTGTGGGTTTTCCAAATATGTAACGATTTTTCAAAGCCAAAGCGCAGTAGGAATCCTAACCATTAGGGTAAACAACCTTAGGGGGCATTTTAGTCACTTTACACGTTTGATGAGTCTACTTAAGGTCCTTAGAGAGTCTTACACTAAATAATGGGATACTTAAGTCGATGTTAACCAACAGTTGTATTTGACAGACTTGCACATAAACTGAGATGATCCCAAGTAGCATACCTAAGTCAACTTGGACTATTAGGTAAGGGGTACTAATCTAAAATTTGCTCATATGATTATTTTCCATTGATATAAGTACTTGAAACTGAAATTACTTTGTGAATTCTAAAGCATGTTTTGTCTTGTTCCTTGTTATTAATTTATTTATTTTCACATAAGATAGTTGAATGAACTATCATGCTACTAATACTAAAGTGTTGGAAAATGAAAGTTAATTTGGGTGGTAATGGTCTAGAGTCTAGACCGATGCGGGCTCAGATGTAAGTCCAAACCTTTGCGGGCTTGGTCCTAAGTCCAGACCGAGGCGGGCTTGGTCTCGACCCGGACCTTAAATGGGGTTAAAGAGCCTTGCTACCCTGTTTAAGAATTGGTATGCAAAATGGGGAGATAAGGTGGTGCCATGAGTACAAGAATGGAATTAATAACCGCTTATCGAAATAACATGATTTTGAGCTTCGCATGATATGTGCTAGAAATTGGATATACTATATAATTTGATATCTTTTTGCGTATTGCATTACTTGTCTTAATTTTTGAACTAAGTGCTTTTACTTGCTATCTCAAAACCTATTAACAATTTCTATTTGAAATTCTAAACTTATTACTTATTAGATGGTACACCATTATTGGGCTTCACAGCTCACCCCGTTTTATGGGTAACATTTCAGATGGCAAGGCCGAAAACACTATAGGAACATCGGTAGGGCTGTCGGGATCTAAGTTGGATTTCAAGAAGGGTCGCAAGTGTAAGCTCCAAGATTAATTCATCATTTATTCTTAGTTACCTTTTTTTGAGTTTAATGGAATGTTTAAACTAACTAGATGTTCATTTAAGTAATGCATAGACACTAGATGACTGTAACAAGATATTATAATGATGTATGAGTTTTATTTTGTGGTTGGAACTATTTTAGAGACTTAATTATGGATTGTTAGGTTGTAGTACTTTGACAATTCATTTATGCTCTTTTGGGAGTTCCAACAATACCACTACAAAGGTAGAATTAATAAATGGTCTATGTCATGCCACCTAGAAATCTCTAGGCATGAGAAATTCAAGGCGTGATAGGTTAATATCAGAACCAAATATTAGGTCTTAAATCGGACTAGAAAGTGTAGTTAGGATAGAACAGTGTCATTATAGATTGTCATTGCATGTATTTATCATCTCCTAGATTATCTCCCCTATGTCTAGTACTGATAGTAAACTTTTCTCCTGCCGGTAACATAAACAATGGTAAAAATAACTCCTGGGATGAGATGTTTGTTAAGAGCTTCGGAGCCATTCAAGGGTTAAAAGCAAGAAGGGAGGACCTAATCCGAGAGTGGGCTCATACCCTAGCCTAAATGGAGATTGTTAAGGCCTCCCAGACTTGGGGCCGATGGAATCAGACCATCCAAAGCGAGTTAGTGAAACATAGGCTATTAGCACAAGAAAGAGTAGCCATGATGGCACATGATATATACGATCCCCAGCTCGCTATGATAAGTTACTCCAGGAACTAGTTGAGAGTGAACAGATCCCAAACATTCTATATGGGAATCAAATAGCACTGATAGGACCAGTACCTGCACCCGCACCTGCACCTGCACCTACACCAGTGCTAACACCACCAACCATCTCTTCAGATGAGGAGGATCCCTTAGAGGATGAGGGGTTGGAGTCGATGGAGGAGCATAGTAAGGAGGATCCAGACGAAAACCTAGATAATTCTCCTGCCTCTCCATCCGAGGCCACTTCTGGGGTGGATTCCGAGAGAGAACTTCAGTCTTAGCAGGGGTAAATAGGTCAAACATACTTTGTGTGGAGGGGAGTACACGATTTTTTTAATTGCACTAGCATAATTTAGCTAACGAGATAGGTAGGTAGACCCATAGCCTTTTGTACTACACGATTCAAAACACACAAATGTATGATCTGACCTTGAAGAATGAAAATCCGTCTTCCCTTTTCGTTTCGGCACTTACTTGTTGTGTAGGTGCAAATGATGATGATACTTACATGAAGGAATATCCTAATAGTAATAGATAAAATGGTTTAGAATAACTCCACATGAACCATTTCTTGATAAGATGGCGAGAACCCAAAGTGGAGCAGGAGATAACATCGAACAATCAGTAGCTAATGGACCCCAATCTCCTACAACTAGAGGTAGGCCAGTTGTAAGGAGGCATGCTGCTCAAAGGAGACCCCGATCCAATGCTTCCAAAAGACCTACAACTAAAGGACCACAACAAACAACTCCCATAGACCAAGTGTTGTAGTTTCTATAACAGATTGTCACTGCTATACAACAACCAATTAGGCCAGCTGTACCACCTCAATCAGGCCATCAAGTTCTGCCTATACCATAAGAAGCCCAAACACACTAAGCTAGAACTATACTTGAACCGGCAGTTGTGCCACCCCTAGGGTATGTACACCCACCAGCGACCGACCCATTTCCTGAGAACATACCACCTTCAATAGTTGTACCACCAATAGTAACTGTATTGTAGTCGAGGATGGTGCGACCTCTAATGGTGAATCTGGAAGAAAGGAAAGCAAGGTTATATAGGGAGTTTCAAAAACAAAACCCTTATGAATTCCATGGGGAAGCTAACCCCGCCTTAGCTAAAAGATGGTTAAAACAGGTTCGCAAAGTGTTAGATATTGTGGGAACACCTACAGAATACCAAGTGGAATTTGCAGCTTACAAATTCTAACGGAAGGCAGGCCTTTGGTGGGACTCTATTAAGGCTAGGAGGGCTGTAACCGGAATGAACTGGGAGGAATTCACAAAAGTGTTTTACAATCATTATTTTTGAGAAAGTACTAGGAAGGCAAAAATGGAGGAGTTTGTCCAATTGCAGCAAAAAAGGATGACCGTAGAACAATATACTGCCAAGTTCTTGGAACTATCAAGGTTTACTCCTGATTTTATATCCACCGAAGAAGGTAGGACCCAAAGATTTGAAAGGGGTTTGAGACTAGCAATCCGAGGTCATGTTGTTGCTTTAAAGGTGCAAAACTTTTCAGAATTAATAGACCGTGTGATGCTCGTGGAGCAAGAGTTGGCTGATCCACAAAGGGGGACACCTAGGAGGGATTAAGGAAGAGGAGGACCATGGAAAGATAACAAGAATGGGGGAAATGGTTGAGAACAAAAAGGATACCAACCTTACCCTCAACGACTAGCTAAGACACCAAATTGGAGGGGTCGAGGGAGTGTCCCTAACGTGTGTTTTAACTGTAACCGCCAAGGACATCACAAGAAGAACTATCCATACCCCCCAAATCCTCAACCTTGGATTCGGGCTGGTGGCTCACAACCACCACAAGTGCCACCAATCCGAAGCTATCCAAATGCACCATAGCGGCACCCATATCAGATACAACCACCACCACAACAACTAGAGTTGCCCCCGCCGAGGCCAGACCTACCATTTCCACCCTCAAACCAGCGTGTACCAATGTCGGGGCAAGGAAGAGGAAACCACACAAGAAATAGAGGACCCCCAGAGTTTTTGCCATAACTTCTGGAAAAGGGGGAAAAACTTTGAATGCTGTTATCAAAGGTACCCTCCTTATCTATAATTTGTGGCCTATAGTACTACTTGATTCAAGAGCTACACATTCGTTTATCTCTAATACTTGCATGAATAGTTTAGCAATACAACCCGAACTCCTAAATACCACGTTGAATGTTAACACACTACTAAGTGGGATAGTTGGCACAAAATTAGTATGTCGATCATGTTTTTAGGATCACTGACCACAAATTTGATGCTGACTTGGTAGTGTTAGAGATTCAAGGGTTTGACATGATATTATGAATGGACTGGTTAGCCAAACATTATGCAGTGATGGATTGCTATTGTAAAACAGTGACTTTGTGGCACCCAAATGAAGTTACGGTTAAATTTACCGGAGATAAGGGGACAACATTGCCACTCTCATTGTTAGATGGTAAGGGGAGACAGTCAGGAATGACCACCCACTTATGTTTTCTTCGACACATTGCTACAGAAGAGGAAAGGGAGAAACCAGTAGAACCCATACCTGTAATTGATGATTTTTCGAAAGTTTTCCCTAAGGAATTACCAGGTCTACCTCTTGATGGGGAAATAGAATTCGCAATTGAATTGTATCCCAGAACTGCACAAATATCCATAGCACCCTATCATATAGCACCAGCAAAGCTGAAAGAACTAAAGGCCCAGTTAGATGACATATTGTCTAAGGGATTCTTTAGACCTAGTACCTCACCGTGGGGAGCATTGGTGTTTTTTGTTCAAAAGAAGGATGGATCTTTAAGATTATGTATTGGCTATAGGCAATTGAACAAATTGACTATCAAGAATAAATATCTATTGCCAAGGATAGACGATCTTTTGACCAATTAAAGGGAGCAGTATATTTTTCAAAGATTGATCTTAGGTCAGGGTATCACCAATTAAAGATTAAAGAGTCAAATATCCTCAAAATAGCTTTTCGTACTCGTTATGGTCACTATGAGTTCTTAGTAATGCCATTTGGGTTGGCCAATGCACCAGTAGCATTTATGGACTTGATGAATCAAGTGTTTAAAGCCCACCTAGATCGATTTATTATTATGTTTATTGATGACATTTGATCTACTCGAAAACAGAGGACGAACATAGGAATCATCTTCGGATAGTGTTATAGCTACTTAAGGATCATCAATTGTAAGCAAAGAAAAGTAAATGTGATTTTTGGATGCTAGAAGTTAAATTTTTTGGGCATGTGGTGTCAGAAAAGGGAATAGCAGTCGACCCGTCTAAAATAATAGTAGTAGCTAATTGGGAGAGGCCAAAAACAATGACAGAGATTAGAAGTTTTCTAGTTCTAGCAGGGTATTATCTACGATTTGTCAAAGGCGTTTTGAGAATCGCTGAAGCAATGACTAAGTTGACCCAGAAGGGAGTGAAGTTCGAATGAAGTGAGAAATGTGAAGAGGCCTTCCAAGAATTAAAAAAGAGGTTGACCACGGCGCCAACACTAACCTTACTAGTTAGTGGGAAACCTTATATAGTCTACACAAATGCATCTCAAAAAGGTTTAGGATGTGTTTTGATGCAAGATAGGAAGGTAGAAGCATATGGATCCTGGACTCTGAAGAAACATGAGCAAAATTACCCGACCTATGATTTGGAATTAGTAGCTGTGATCTTTGCCCTAAACATTTGGCGATGTTACCTGTATGGTGAGAAATTTAAAATTTTTACCAATTATAAGAGTTTAAAGTACATCACTAAACAAAAGGAGTTAAACCTTAGGCCGAGAAGGTGGGTAGAATATCGTGAGGATTACAATTTCACCTTACATGATCATCCGGGAAAGACAAATATAGTAGCTGATGCATTAAGTAGAAAGAGTCAGGTATGTACGAACTGTATCATGACAGATTGTTAGGGAATGATAAATGCCTTAGAGAATTTTGAGTTGTACGTAGATGCTCGAGGATCCCAAAGTTATCTGTGCAACATTGTAATTCAACCTACACTATTAGAGTGAGTGATAGAAGCTCAAGGAAATGACGCTGAAGCACTAGTAACCAGAGCAGAAATTGAACGTGGAGATGGAGTGTTAGGATGGGCAATAGGCTAGGATGGGAGCTTACAGTACAATAATAGACTGTATATAGGAGTAGAGATTCTAGGGGAAGCTCATAAGTCAAAATTTACCATACACCTAGGAAGTACCAAGATGTATCACGACCTAAAACGACAATACTATTGGAAGGGGATGAAGGATGATGTTATTAAGTATATGGAGAAGTGTCTAACCTATCAACAGGTTAAAGCAAAGCATCAGCGACCAAGTGGGTTACTACAACGCTTGCCTATAGCAGAATGGAAATGAGAGTGTATCACCATGGATTTTGTGGCACGACTGCCTAAGGCATAACATGGCTATGATGCAATTTGGATGGTAGTTGATCGACTCACCAAATCTACACACTTTATTCCAATGAATATGACAGATTCTTTGAATACGTTGAGCAAGCTATACATTAGAGAAGTTGTACATCTACATGGAGTACTCTTATCAATAGTGTCTGATAGAGACCCTCGATTTGTGTCACGGTTTTGGCAAGGACTACAGTGAGCTTTAAGGACCAAGTTGAACATGAGCACAATATATCATCCTCAAACCGATGGTCAATAAGAATGGACAATACAAATTTTAGAGGACATGTTACGAGCTTGTGTGATGGATTTTCAGGGTAGTTGGAGTGAACATCTACCTTTAGCAGAATTTGCTTATAATAGTAGCTACCAAACAAGTATAGGGATGGCCCCATATGAAGCACTATATGGCCGGCCGTGTAGGTTGCCAAACTGCTGGTTAGAAGTAGGAGAGAGCTGACTCTATGGTCCAGATATTATGCAAGAAACAACTGAAAAGATCAAACTCATCCGTAAGCAGTTGCGTACAGCACAAAGTAGAAAAAAGAGTTATGCTGACCGTCGAAGGAGACCATTAGAGTTCAAAGTAGGTGATTGGGTATTCTTGAAAGTCATACCTCGTAATGGAATCTTTAGATTCGGCAAGAAAGGAAAACTAGCATCGAGATTCATTACACCATTTGAGATTATCCGTCAAGTAGGACAGATGGCGTATAAGTTAGACTTACCCCAATAAGTAACCCAAGTGCATGACGTGTTTCACATGGCAATGCTTCGTCGATACGTCCCCGACCCAACCCATGTGATCAAATGACAAGACATCCCGATACAAGATGATGTATCTTCTGATGAGAAACCCTTGCAGATTTTGGACACTCAAGAATGGGTATTGCGAAACAAAGTGATACCCCTAGTCAAGGTATTTTGGCAACACCATGGAGTAGAAGAAGCAACTTGGAAGCCGAGGCAAATATGAGAACCAAATACCGATAACTATTCTAGTAACAGGTAAGTACAAGTTTCAAAGACGAAACTTTCCTTTAGAAGGTTAGACTGTAAAACCCCAACATTTTCAATATATATATAAATATATATTTTGTATTGGTTGTTCTAGAATTTTGAAAGTAATTGGGACTTGATGAGTAATTATAATAAATTATTAGGTGTGTAAATGATATTTATTTTGGAAGACAAGTCAACTTGTCTTATATAAATCAATGTATGTATATATGAATATATATAGGTCTGGTACACATAGATATATATATCCCCAACATTTTCAATTTATATATATATATATATATTGTATTGGTTGTTCTAAAATTTTGGAAGTAATTGGGACTTGATGAGTAATTATAATAAATTAGTAGGTGTGTAAATGATATTTATTTTGGAAGACAAGTCAACTTGTCTTATATGAATCAATATATGTCTGTATGAATATATATAGGTCTAGTACACATAGATATAGGGTAACAGAGTTGTGGGGGAGTGGTAGAATGCATGTGTGACACTTGGCAATGTTGTGAAACATTAGAAGTGTGCAAGGCAACATTGTGAAGCACTAAAAGCATGCAAGGCAATATTGTGAGACACTAGAAGCATGCAAACAAAAGGGGAATAAATCAGTCACTTTTGGAAGAGATACAAGTGAGGTTAGAGATAAATACGAGGGAAGAAGAAGAAAAAAAAAAAAAAGGAAGGATGAGAGGAGAGCAAGGAGGTCTCGGCCAAGGCTAGCAAGAGAGGGAGATTAATGGAAAGGAAGGCCAAGCAATCAAAATTAAGTCTCCATGACTCTTATTTCATTCAGAACATTAAAAAGTAGAGTAGATGGTCGTTCATGGCCAGAGTCATGGTCGGAGACCATGATTTTCAGCAAGGGATAGAAATGCTTCAAACTCATGAAACATAGAAATCCAACTTACCCATCCTTTTCCAACCATATAGAAACTGTTATAGAAAGTAATATAAGTTCTAGAACTCCACCAATGAAGCCCAGCTGTCCTCGAAGTAATTTGGGTAGTGATTTTTGCAAAAATGGCATTTACTGGTGGCATGCATAAAATGATATATTTTGTTTGGGTTTAATACAAAAAGGGAATATGGGGAAGCTGGTATAAGGCGCCTAGAAGTCCTACAGGTGTCTTAGGAAGGTCCAGACATTGAATAAAATGGAGAAACTTTGAATTCCAGGTCTGTCCCAAAAGTCTGGACAGACCAGTCAACTTCGAAGGCTGTTTTGGAGGTCTGAACGATCTTCTGTGAACAATCATAAAACAAGAAAGTTGTAGATCTCTTTGAGATTCTCAATTTTGACTCAAGAACAACTGAAAATGGTTAAAAAAATTAGGGAGTTAGGGCCAAACTACAATCAGTGATCAGATTTGGTTGAAAATGGGTAAGGTAGAGGATGAAGAGCACGGGTTTGGCGCGTGTTAGGTGTGTGCCACCCATTTTTGGGTTGGAATTTTTTCAAATATAGTAGATTAAAATTAAAAATTTTCAAAAAAATTTTCATATTTTTCCAATACCTGTAGTTGTTTTTCATACATTTAAAGCGTAATATTTCACAATAAATATTAAATAAAAATAAAAAAATTCTGAAAAGGTTTTGAGAGCTTCCAGCACTTATATTAGCACTCTATATGATGAATTTTAAATTTTTATAAGTATTTATAGATTAAATTATATTTCTTAATGAAAAATAAGCCTTATTTTATCTTGAAAAATACTAGAATTTAAATTATTAGCAGTTGAGGGTTGTGGTACATATGTACAGTACTTAGAGAATACTTAGAACTTTTTTGCATATTATTATAATTTTTTTTACAATTATTAGCATTGTTAAGACAATTTCAAAGTTAATAAAGGCAAATAATTTATTTTAATATCAAGAAATTACTCGGAACTATTTTAATAATTTTTAGACATCAGAAATTTCATGATTATAACATTTTAATAATTTTATGGGTTTTCCAAATGTGTTAGGATTTTTTGAAGCTGAAGTGTAGTAGGAATCCTAACCGTTAGGATAAACAACCTTAAGGGGCATTTTAGTCGCTTTACACATTTGACAAGTTAACCACATATCCTTAGGGAGTCTTGTACTAAACAATGAGATACTTAAGTCAATGTTAACCAACAGTTGTATTTGACAAACTTGCACGTAAACTAAGGCGATCCCAAGAAGCATACCTGAGTCAACTTGTACTATCAGGTAGGGGGTACTAATCTAAAAATTATTCATATGATTATTTTCCATTGATATAAGTACTTGAAATTGAAATTGCTTTGCAAATTCCAGAGCATATTTTGTCTTGTTCTTCATGCTATTAATTTATTTATTTTCACATGAAATAGTTGAATGAACTGTCATGCTACTAATACTAAAATATTGTAATATGAAAGTTAATCTGGGTGGTGATGGTCCAAAGTCCAGACCGATGCGGGCGCGGTCGTAAGTCCAAATCTATGCGAACTTGTTCCTCAGTCCAAACCGATGCGGGTTTGGTCTCGACCCGGTCCTTAAATGGGGTTAAAGAGCCGTGCTACCCAATTTGAGAATTGGTATGCAAAATGGAGAGATTAGGTGGTGTCACGAGTACAATAATGGAATTAATAATCGCTTGCCGAAATAACATGATTTTAAGCTTCGGATGATATGTGCCAGAAATTGGATATACTATGTAATTTGACATCTTTTTGAGTACTCCATCACATGTCTTGATTTTTGAACTAAGTGCTTTTACTTGCTATCTCAAAACCTGTTAAGTATTGCTATGTAAAATTCTAAACTTATTACTTATTGGATGGTACACCACTACTGGGCTTCACAGGTCACCTTGTTTTATAGGTAACATTTCAGATGGTATGGCCAAAAACATAATAGGAACATCGGTAGGGCTGTCGGGATCTAAGTTGGATTTCGAGAAGGGTCGCAAGTGAAACCTCCAGGATTAAGTCGTCATTTATGCTTAGTTACCTTCTTTTGAGTTTAATGTAATGTTTAAACTAACTAGATATTCGTTTAAGTAGTGCATAGACACTAGATGACTGTAATAGGATATTATAATGATGTATGAGTTTTATTTTGTGGTTGGAGCTATTTTAGAGACTTAATTATGGATTGTTAGGTTGTAGTACTTTGACCACTTGTTGGTCCTCCTTTGGGAGCGCCAACACTACCAAGGCAGGATTAATGAATGGTCTACGTCATGCCACCTGAAAATCTCTAGGCATAGGAAATTTGGGGCGTGACAGGCACCTTTGCATATAGTCCATTAACTCTCTTTACATTATATGACCCTTTTGACCCGTGCGTGCTTAATTGTGATATCCTTGAGTTCATCAAGGATATTAAAATTGGTTGTGTCTACACTCATTTAACCCCTTTACAAGTTGCCATAGTGGACATGTGGAATGATAAAAATATTCACTTATTGGTATAGGGTGATTCCTTCTCGTGTGTTTGTGTAGGAGTATGAGTAGTTTAGATGGTTTTTTCTTTCTTAGGTTTTATTAGCTAAGTTTCCCTCTTAGTTGGGGGGTGGATCTAGGTACCCCATCCTACCTCCCGTAGCCTTTTCGTCTCATGCCTTGCTTTGTCTTCATGCATTCAAGACATTGTAATATTTTAGTTGCCCCCCGGGGGGGGGGGGGGGGGGGGGGGGGGAGGAGAGAGGGAGAGAGAGAGTAGTTTTAGAGGCTTAACCTCCTCTATTTTTGCTTTTGTTTTGTTTATGTTGCAGCTTTAGAAAAATTTTGTGGAAAATTTTTAAATTTTTTGAGCCAATGATGATGACTTTCTCTAGTTAGAGAAAGAGTTTAGATACCATTGGTATGAGCATATCATTTCATTGCTTGCATCTAAAACTCTATTATTCATGGTGGATGTCATTTTTTTTTTTGCTTCATTATTGTATATCTCTTATTATGCTTCGATATCTCTAAGGTTTATTGTTTATTCTCAGGTATCGCATTGTATGATTATCTTTCAATTCTGGGATATTTGGTAGAGGTTGAAGTATTGTGTGGCTCCAGCATTTTACTTAGTTATTTTTAGCACGTCTTTTCATACTTTACATGCCATCTCTTTATGATTCATGGTGGATGTGTTGATGATTCATTTTGGGTCATAGCATATTTATGAGATACAATCTTTGACTAGTAGACATTTAGTGTTATGCATTGATTATACTTGAGTTTGATTGATAGTTCACCCTTAATCTTACTACATTGTGAGCATTTAACTTGAAGTACACTTAAGTGAGAGGATCACACACTTTGGAGCCCTAATCATGTTATATAGCATCCCATGTGCTAACTTGTGCATTCTTAGCCTTATATGAGTGAAAATCTTACCTTGTGAGCTTTAGGATGACCTTTCGTCTTCATGGAGGGATTACAATTACCCAAGGACAATGTCTTTACTCTTATCTCTTTCAATAGCTTTATTATGTTTGTATTTGGTTCATATGTTAGATTTTGAGTATCAAGGTTGGCACTTGTATTCTTTTGAGATATATTCATGTATGTCTTGGAGATTATTTTAGGCAATCTTTTTGGCTTCTTGAACCACGGAGTTTCTTGTCAACTCTATTTCTTCGTAACCATTTACCTTGAACCCTTGTGATTGTGTGATCTTGATTGAGAATTAATCATCATGGATATGCTATGTTTGATTGAGAGACACAAATAGAACTTCAATTTTTGGAAGCTCTTGAAAAGTAAGAAGAGTCATGGGAGTGCAAATGTAGAGAAGAAGTAAAAGGGTGAAAAGGTAGCAAAGCAAGTGCAAGGAAAGAAAGAGAAATGAAAGAAAAGAAAAGAAAAGAGAAAATAAGTAAAGGGATTGGTGAATTAAAGAAGCAAGAAAGTGTTCAAATGATAAGAATGGGAAAGTAGAATTGTTGTGTATATTGATCATCCTATGCCTTGATCACACATGTTTTGACACTTTTTATCTCCTTTTTCCACTTACCTTTGATTTGATGAACCAATTGATACCCCTTGAAAAATCCTTTTTGATCCAAGCATACTTCTTGTGAGATCTTATTTTAATACAATTCTCTATTTATCAATTATGATTATTTGATGTTTAGCTTTGAATTATCTTTCATGAAGTTATGCCAAAGTTGATAAACTTTCATTATTTCATTCTTTGTGCTTGGATTGCTCTTTTGCATGGTTTTACATTTACTCCCTTTAAGAGCATTCTTTTGTGAGGAACCATGTGCTTATTTGTTTGAGAGTGTATGACTGCTGAGGTTTTGGATTGAGGCTTAAAGGTCTTTAAATATGTGAGTATGCATATTTGAGCTATATTATATGATTCTATCAAACACTCCCTTGATCCTTGCTTTTGTGTCTTTCTTGATACTTGTTTGCTTGCATTAGAAAATAGGTTGCTCTTTCGAGATTACTTGAGTATAATTGTGCATGATTTTCTTGTTCTCACAAATCTTTAATTGTAGGTCATGAGTAGATATTTGTGGGTATCATTATTGTAAGCCCTTACGAGATTTCACTTGTCCACTAGGGGTAACCTACGGGTTCGAAGGCTTGGTGCATAGGCTAAATGCATCCGTAACTCCTATGAAGGTGGAGATTATCTTTTGGTTTTATTATTTTTCTAAGGACTAGCAAAAAACAATTTGGGGGGTGTGATTGCACTTCAAAAGTGCAATTATAACACCTTAAATCGTGCTTTCTTAACATTATTTTAGGAATTTGTATGACTTTTTAGTTAGATTTTAGTATTAATTAAGTTTATTTTGTGTTTCATAGGTTTTGAGCTTAAATTGGATTACTTCGGATGGAATTCAGGCGATAGGAGAATGAGTTTCAAGAAGAAGCTAACGAAGTACAAGCTGTTGAAGCTGTGATCCAAGCGGTTGAAGCACGCAGAGCTAAAACTTTGAAGGGTCATATCTCTTAAACCAGAAGTCCTACTGGGGTCCATAATATCTTGATTTTATATAAATTTTTGAGATCTACACAATTTGGTCAACAGTGTGCACGGCAGTCTCAAAAGCGTGCGCATAGTCAGAGACTGTAAGCATACTGCAAGAAACTTTTGAGGCTAATTTTTTGAGTCTGCAAAAGCCTACACATGGTCCCCAAAGCATGCGCACACTTCGTGCAAACTCTGTTATTTTTTAGCATATTTAAGGCAATTTTCGGCCAAAATTTGAGATCTCTTGAATTTTTACATATTTTTAGAATTTTTAGAGAATTGTAAGAGTAGTTTCAGAAAGAAAAACTCTAGATTTATTTGTAGCTTTTCATTTTCATTGTAATCAAGCGTAATTTTCATCAATTCATTGCAATTGTCTAGGAATTCAAGTAGCTAGTCTTTGCATTGGGATCAATTGTGAAAATCATCCATGGATTTCAAGGGTTTCAATGGAGGTAAAGTCTAATTTCATGTTTCTATCTTCTTAAATCTCCAATTCGTAGCAATTGAAGTTTAGATTCATAAGAACACTTAGATTATTGATTATGTTTGAGAATTTCAATATAAGAATTGCCAATTGTGTGTTGATTTGATCCAAATCAATTGTAATAATCTATGATTCTCAAATTGATTATAATCCTAACTTCAAATTGTTATTAAATTGAATATGTGATAATCATCTTTTAGATCCTATTGAAATCTTGTATTCTTAATTAAGTCTTTGAACTTCCATGCAGTAGTCATGAATTGGGTATAGAAGTTACTTAGATCGATGGTATGAATACATGAATCTCAATGTCTATAAATCTAAATTTATTATCATTGATTTCATTGTTTTTATGGTCAAATCCTCTAAATGAAACCTCTTGATTATTGTGTCTGATTAACCTTGAGTGAATTGGGTGGTTGAAGCAATTGAATCTAATTCCCTTTTGTTAATCATGAAATTAGTTTAAATGTTTTAGTTTACATTCAAACAACCAACTCTTGAAATCAAATCATTTTTCACTTTCTCTTTTTTTAGAAGCATTTTACTAAATTGCATGAGTCTTTAGAGTATTGAGTGCTAGCTTTGGCCAATAGCCTATATTAGGCTTAATCCTTGTGGAAGATCGACCTCGGTACTTAACGAGTTATACTTCGTTGCGGCCACTTGCTCTTGGGTGTTACATTGCTACGGTCGTGTCACTCACCATGATGAGCAAGTGTATGAGACTGTTGAGCAAGTATCTGAGATTGCTACTCTAGTATCTCACCATGTTGAGCAAGTGTATTGAGCAAGTATCTGAGACTGTTGCTCAAGTCTATCTAGTATCAACTGCCAAGGAGGTCTCTACTGAGCAAGTTGCTCCGGATGTTGAGCAGGTGGCTGATATGCTGGTGCCTCGACATGTTGTACAGGCTACTTTTGGTGCTGAACAGGTGGCTGCTACTATGGCTAAGTAGGTTGTTCCTCTTTCAAATGACCCTCAAATTCCTATACAATAGATCGATCTATGGGTTGCTAAAGAATGACACGAACCATGTTTGGGAGAGCAACAACTCTATGAGTCAAGTCAGAAAACATCTAAAAAGGATGCTCCTTTGCTGTGTAGAATGCCTATAATTGGTGTATAAGGCCATGAACATATATCTAGGCAAATATATGGTCTTACGCATACCTATGGCCCACAATAACTACGCCCTCAGACTATTAACATCGGTATGATGAGTGATAGGGAATATCAAATGATAGGTAAATACTAACAGAGGTCGATAACGATAAGCAAGTACCCTCTTTGAGAACTGCCGACGCTGATGCCACTCTACCCTAGGAAGACAAACCTCTGCTAATACAGCATCAAACTTAAGTGTCCCCTCAAATGGACAACCAAACTGAACATCTAGGACTCAAGGAAGATGAATGAAATCTGCAATAATGTCAGGAGTGACTATAACTCTACGACCCCTCACCCAAGACTTTATCACCTTGTGTCCCGGAGTAGACACTACTCTCAAAATGTTCTCTATGAACTCAGCGATCAATGTAAAAACACAAGTACCCTCAAACTCAGCCAACTAAGTCCAACGCCTAGCGGCAAACTCCTCCTGCCATCTATAAATGCCCCAGCTAAAATCATGGAAACAGAATTGCCTCTCTAATGGAAAGCCTCTCACACTCCAAGTCTCATCGAATGCATCAGACGCATCCTCGCTCACAAACCTCTCTATGTCATAGGTCGGGGGCTCCTCAATTTGGCTCAGGTTTACCAACTCAGCCACCTCGGCAATCTCTACCCCTTCTACCATCTCTACAAGCTCAGCCAGCCATAATATAAATAAAGAAATAACACTAACTACTACTCTGAAAGATAAGAATGGCAGGAAACAAACAAGGATTGAGTACAGGATTGTGGTCGATCACTGGCAGGGCCTCGTTATCTCAGAAGGCTTCAAAAACTCACAAAAAATGATGACTCAACTCGTTCGAACAAGTTTGAAATGAAATCAAACGCCATATATATAGAAATCTAAAGACCGTTCGAATGCTTTTAAAGGCATTCGAACAAATTCCCAATCATCAGACACAGTTTCTAGGGTGCATTAGACGGTTGTTCAAATGGCCTTTAACATGAATTTAATGCTCGTGTTGATGTCATCCGTTTGAACGGCTGAACAACCTATTCAAGTGGTTTTTCCTATATTTGAAAAAATTAAGAAAAATAATAAATTTTGAAAACCAACTATCATCCCCTCCCAACTAAAGTTATACAATATTCTCAATGTATGAAAACAAAGCAAAATAAGCGCAGAATATGGGAAGAAGGAACGAAAACGAGATGTCAAAGGACACCCCCCCCCCCCCCCTAGAAGGAAACCAAAAGCCTAGAAACTAACAAATAACCTAAATCTAACACTAAACTAAGCTATGCTACTATGATACACTACATGGTTTGCACTCTTACTCCAAAGATGGTGGATCCTTACTCTCTTAATCTCACCTACCTCAATCTCTAAGTAGGGCTTCAGTCTTTGCCAATTAACTTTAAATACTGATCCAATAGTGGGATTTTCAATCTCAACCATAGTTGTCAATCCTGTACCAGTCAATGTACCGTTTTTGTCATTGATACAGTACATACTCGTACTGGTGCATTTTGACGTACCATTTCAGATTTATCGCTATAAATATTATATTTATAAAAATATTGTCGCGCCCAGATTTTTCGCACTCGAGGAATACTCACAAGCGGGAAAAATGCTGTACTCTCTCGTTAGAACTCACCCTCCTAAAAGAATGAGTGCGACTAGGTTTGAATTGAAAAATTGGTTTGAATAAAGGGCTTTTGAAAAAGATTCGGAGTCACCACCTAACTTGATTAAGGTGAGTTAGGTCACCTAAAAACTAAGCATAGTCCGAAAACTATACTTAGGATTTTTGAAAAACGATTTGAAAATATCTCCTCGAGAGAGAGTTTTTAAAGAAAACAGGTTGTTTGGCAACCTTTGGAAAACATTTAGCCCTTTTTGAAAAATAACTCCTTTTGGTCTTTGAAATCAGTGATCCCAAGTTCAGAGGTTGGTTATGTGTAGGGAAGACGCACTAAGCTATCACCCTACCCCGCCCTTTCGGTACCTACATGTCAATCTACCCTTGATTCACCTATGAGAGTCTTTAATTAACCCATGTCCAATCCTATCCACTTTGAAAAATAATGCTTGAAAACTAACATGATGCATGGTATGCAAGTGCAATAGAAAAGAATTGAAAAATAAATTTGGAAAGAGATTGATTTGATTCGAAAATAGATTTAAAGAGATAGAATTGAAATTGAAAAGTTTGAAAATTTGGAAATAGAAATTTGAAATTGGAATTTTAGATTTGAAAAGATTTTGAAAACCGCACCCATAAGGGTGGAATTGAAAGTTTGAAAAGTATTGTGACCGCACCTATGGAGGTTGCCTACGTATCCCTTTGGGGGAATCAGGTCAGTCGTAGTTCGGACCGAAGTCCGATTGAAAATAGAAGAGTGGATTGAAGAAGGAACTTGAATTGGACATTGAATTTGATTTGAAATTAGAAAAGGAGATTTGAAATTGGAATTTTGGAAAAAATTGGACTTTGATTTGAAAAGATGGATTTTGGAAAGACTTGGTTGTGGAAAGATGGAGATTTAGGGAACCTAGACTTAAGAAAGATGAGACTTAGGAAAGACTTGAGATTAAGAAAGATTGGATTGGAATGTTGGATTTGGAAGATCTGGAAAGATTTGGAAACTTGGAATTTAGGAAAAATTTAGATTAGGAAAGTTTCGAATTAGGAAAGTGTCATTTTTGGAAAGTTTTGAAATTAGGAAAGTTGTAGGTTTAGGAAAGTTTTGAAATTAGAAAAGTTTCATTTTTGGAAAGTTTTGGAATTAGGAAAGTTTTGAATTAAGAAAGTTTTGAATTAAGAAAATTTCGAATTTAGAAATGTTTGAAAAAGGGAAGTTTTGATTTTGGAAAGTTTTGAAAACAAGGAAGTTTTGAAAATAAGAAAGTTTCGTTTTGGAAAGGTTTGAAAAAGGAAAGTTTTCAGTTTAGGAAATGTTTGAATTAAGAAAGTTTCGACTTAAGAAAGTCTTAAATTAAGAAAGCTTTGAGTTTAGAAAAGTCTTAGATTTGGAAAGATTTGAAGTTTTGGAAATTTTAGAATTTGGAAAGATTGGAAGTTTAGAAAGATTTAACTTGAGAAAGTTTCAAATTTAGAAAGTTTTGATTTTAGAAAGATTTGAAATTTAGAAAGTTTAAGATTTAGAAAGTTTTAGAGTTTGAATTTTGAAAAATCTTGAAATTAGGAAATGTTTGAGTTTAGGAAAAGTTTGAAAACTTAGGTTTAAGAAGTTAAGCTTTGAAAAGAGGGTTGAATTAGGAAAGATTTGAAAGTTGAGTTTTAAAATTTAGGAAAGATTTTTATGTTCAAGTTTTGGAAACTTAAGATTTAGGAAAGTGGAAGATTAGGAAGGATTTGAGTTAGGAAATAGTTGGATTTTGAAATTTAAGAAAAGATTTAAAGTTTAAGTTTAGGAAACTTAGGGTTTATGAAAGAATTGAATTAAGAAAGGTCTGGATTAGGAAGGGATTGGATTTGGTTTCTAAAAGAAAAGATTTGATTTTGTTTCCAAAAATGGAGGATGGGATCTAGTTTCCTAAACGAGGAGATTGGATTTCGTTTCCTAAAGGGAAGATTTGATTTGGCAAAGATTTGGAAAAGAGATTCTAAAAACCCTAGGTTTGGAAAATTATAGTTTTGACGTAAAAAAGAGGTTTTGAAAATATGTATAGTTTTGATGTAGAAAACGAGAGGTTTTAGAAACCTAGGTTTGGGGCAAAGTTTGAAAATCATATTTTTGGAAAGAAAATTAGGGTTTCCTAATTGCGAGTTCTACGACTTGACTTGGGCTTCTAAGGAAAGAGTTTTTGGAAAGTGCATTTTTGGAAACGAAGGTTTTCTAGAAGGGAATCCTAGGGAGGAGTTTTTGGAAAGTGAATTTGGAGAGGGAGTTTTTGGAAAAAGATTTTAGGAAAAAGAGAGTTTCGGAAAGTGTATTTTTAGAAACGTGTTTTTTGGAAAGAAGATCCTAGAGGAGAGTTTCTAGAAGAAAAATTTTGGGAAGAGAGTTTTTAGAAAGATTTTTGGAGAGAGTTTTTAGGAAGGTGAATCTAGGGAGTGTTTTTAGAGGGTGAATTTTGAGGAAAAGATTTTGGAGAGAGAATTTTGAAAAATAGATTTTGGAAGGGAGTTTTTGAAAACAATTTTGGAGAGGAGAGTTTTAGGAAAGTATGTTGAAAAGAGATTTTTAGGAAGAGATTTTTGAAAAGAGAGAATTTGTAGAAGGATTAAAAACATCTCACTTTCCTAAAGCAATTCTAGCCATAAGAGGACTAGAACCACTTTAAGAAAGTGGTTTTGAAAACAAGGTTTGAAAATATAGACCAAAAGGCCACTTTTAATATAACACTTTCCTAAAGCAACCCTAGCCATGGAAAGGTTAGAATCACCCTAGAATTGTGGTTTTGAAAACAAGTTTTTGAAAAAGAGATTTTGATGCAATTTTGAAAATAAGTTTAAAAACGTTTTGAAAGATAACTTTGAAAACGGTTTTTGGAAGATGCAAGGCTATGATATGCACAATGCAATTTGGGGTCATGAACATACAAGGTTAAGGCTTCACCACATAATCAAGGGGGGCGGACCCACGTGGTCTTTGGTTAGACTAGAAGAAAGCCCCCGACACGGTGACTCTCCAATAGTCCAATCCTACACATGGACCGGAAATCCCCTTGTTTCAAGCATGCAAAGAAAGGGAGGGAAAGAGATGGGGGATTAAAATAGAGAAAACCCAAGTGGGTTGGAAAGAGAAGAGAGAGGGGGGAAGTGCGGAAATTTAAATAGGGAGCCTACCTTGTATCTTGTTATTTGTGCGCCGTGCGGTCTTCAATCTTCGGTCTTCGTCTTGATCTTCACCTTCAGTCTTCAAGAGTTGTCTTCAAGCTTTGGATGGCAGCTCTTCAAGTCTTCAAAGGATGGTTGAAGGCTAGTATATGAGTGTATGGGGGAGTGTATAAGTGTATAGGAGGCTAGGGTTTAGTGTAGAGTGGCTAGGGCTTAGGAGGTGCTCGAGCTCTGTATATCGAAATATAGGATTCTTAGGTTAAGTTTTCAGACCCTTTCACGTTGAATGAGGCTCTGTATTTATAGAGGTTGGACAAAACTGGCGCCTGTTGCAGTGGCGCCAAGCCAAATTATAGTGGCACCAGGCCATTTTTTGGCTTGGCACCACTAGTCAATTAGGAAAGATTCAAGGTCGGCAAGCAACGTATCTTTGACTAGATTTGGGCGCCTGTACTAGTGACTACCATGTAAATTTTAGCCTGGCTTCACTAGAAGTGACTCCGGAAAGTCCGGGAATGATTTAAAGGAGCCGGGAATGACCCGGAAGGCTGGAAAGGAGCAGGAACACTTAAAATAGTATCCTGGAGGTATTTGACTTGAAAAGTTAGGACAAAATGTGTCGAAGAGGTTGACCGGGCCTTTAGGGGCAAAACGGTCAATCGGACCGGAGAACTGCCGGCACAGACTCGGACTGTCCCGAAAAAAGACTTGGGATCTGGAAACATTATTTAGAATGTTCCCAAAGGTTTCCGGTTTGATTCCCAGAGCCGGCATGGTCGGAAAAGGAGACCGGCCCACTAGGGGCAAAACGGTCATTTTGTACCGGGTTTGCCGGAACTGACTCGGAATGATCCGGAAAGGTAAGGGAAGGTTGAGAACACTATAAAAAGTATTCTCGGGTCATTACCGGTTTGATACCCAACGCCGGTGTGGTCGAAGAAGGAGACCGGCCCTCTAGGGGCAAAACGGTCATTTTGTACCGGGTTGGCCGGAACTGACTCGGAATGATCCGAAAAGGTAAGGGGAGGTTGAGAACACTATAAAAAGTATTCTCGGGTCATTACCGATTTGATACCCAGAGCCGGTGTGGTTCCCGGGGCATTCGGATGCTTAGGGGCAAAATGGTCATCTTGACCGGAAAGTCTCGGAAAAGGTTCTAAGGGTAGTCTGGTCATTTTTCACCAAAGTGAGCTAACAGACACTGGTGTTGACCTGGGTTTTGAGTGTTTCCGCCACTCTAATGGTGTGAGTATTTCCGCTACTCGGACGGGGTTAAGTATTTCCGCTACTCTAACGGGGTTGCTGATTTGGGAGTATTTCCGCTACTCTAATGGTTTTGTGAGTATTTCCGCTACTCTAACGGGGTTGATGATTTGGGAGTATTTTCACTACTCGGACAGGGTTGAGTATTTCCGCTACTCGGACGGGGTTGAGTATTTCCGCTACTCGGGCGGGGTTGATGATTTAGGAGTATTTCCGCTACTCGAACGGGGTTGAGTATTTCCGCTACTCTAATGGCTTTGTGAGTATTTCCGCTACTCTAACGGCTTCGTGAGTATTTCCGCTACTCTAACAGTTTTGTGAGTAGTTTTGCTACTCAGACCGTCTCGAGCAATAAACTGTCTCGAGAGAGGGATTGGAAAGGGGTCTTACCATCTCCGAAGAGACGTGCCTGGGTTGGAACCGTCTCGAGGAATAAACTGTCTCGAGAGTGGGATTGGAAAGGGGTCTTACCGTCTCCGAAGAGACGTGCCTGGATTGTGAGTGTTTCCGCCACTCTAACGGTTTTGTGAGTAGTTTTGCTACTCGGACCGTCTCGAGGAATAAACTGTCTCGAGAGAGGGACTGGAATTGGAATAAGAAAGGACAATACCCCTAAGGGCATTTTGGTCATTTTGCCTCTATTTGGGCCTGACAGGCCTGCGAAGCGATGGAAAGACGGAATTTGGAACTAGAGAATTGAATTTGATAGGAATATACCCAAAATGACTTGAAAACAAGTTTGGACGGAGTGTAGACTGCCGAGCAGTCAAAAATGGGGTGCTTACAAATATAGATATCTATTTACAAATCTTGATGTACATAATATAATATTATCTATATCAAGTATAATCCAATACTAAATTATTTTAAATGAACATACTTGACCGGTAATATAATATTATTTATAAATAAAGTTTTTGATGATACTTTTAAACAAAGCAAAAATCAAAGACTTTATTTTAAAAACTAAGATTAATTTTAGATTATCTAGAAATAAAAAAGAAATTAAATAACAATTGAGAGTAGGGATTAGAACTAACAATATATATATATATATATATGTATAATATTTAAGTAATAGTCAAACTTGTATGATACAATTAAATAATAGTTGCATCTCATGTATATATAGAGAGAGAAAGGGGGAGGGAGGAGTGGAGGACCACAACGCTATGTAAAGTTTGTACTTGGTACTTAGCTATCTGACAGTAATAAATGATGCACACAACGTTTTTGAAATTTAAACACAAAGGATGGAACAGCCCGGTATCACGAGACATAGCGAGACATGAAAAATAGCCAAAAAAATTGCAGTACGGTCCAAGAACTTTAGCGAGACGGAACTTAACCCCTTTGGTACCAATTTTTTGTCAAAACGGTACGTACCGGTCCATACTGGCCGATATGGAACGGTATTACTAACTATGATTTCAACCACCCCATGTGATGACACTTCCCTCACAATATAAGGTCCTAACCATCGACTTTGAAGCTTACCTAGAAACAAGTGTAATATGGAATTGCAGAGCAAGACCTCTTGACCACTCCCAAAAGATTTTTGAAAAATATGTTGGTCATACAAGGATTTCATCTTAGTTCATCCAACTCGTTAAGTTGCAATTTCTTATGTTATTCCGCCTCATCAATATTCTCATTAAATTGGCGAATAGCCCAATAGGCCTTGTGTTCTATCTATACCGGAAGTTGGCACGCCTTTTTCATATACAAGTTTATAGGGAGAGAAACCTAAGATGGTTTTATAAGCAGTCCTATATGCCCAGAATGCGTCCACTAACCTTAAGGACCAATCCTTTCGATAAGGGTTAACATTCTTTTCAAGGACTTGCTTGATCTCCCTATTAGCTAACTTAACTTGGCATTGAGTTTAGGGATGATAAGGTGTACTAACCTTGTGCACCACCCCATACTTCTTTATTATGACTCCTACAAGTCGATTATAGAAGTGGGTACCACCATCACTTATGATGACACGCGGCATACTAAAATGAGAAAAGATATGTTCTTTTAAGAACTTGGTCAACACTTGATGATCATTGGTATGCAAGGCAATGGCCTCATGTAATACTCGTAATTTTCTTTGACTGCATTACCCCTAACGGGACTGAATAAGACATGACCATAGGGCCACAAGTAAAAAGCAAGGCCTTTTCGAGCCCAACCCTACCCATATGTTGAAACTCGATTCCCCGAAAAAGGTTAGAAGCTCGTCACCCGACAATTCACACCAAAAAGGCACCCTAACTTTAAGTAGAGCTTTCTCCCTCATTTTTCGTCAGATTTCGACGAATTAGATGTCTAAAATTATTGACGAATTAGATGTCTAAAATTATCGCCTTTTTGACCCCGACGCCTTGGTAATCTCAAAACTCCATTCCATAGAGTGTCGGTTCCCTAAAAAGCCCCCGCAAGTCGCTGCACTTGGAAATTCGCACCCGAATCCCCTGTAACTTCGATTCGAGCTTTCTCGCTCACCCGATATCGGAATTGTATGAAATTGAAGCCTAAACTGATTAATTTTTCAAGAGCTTTCTACTTATGATATTGGGTCATGCATTTGACGAAAAATTAGAGCCTTGAATTTAGTCGCTTCAAACTAGGAAACTCCCTTCCATTTTACGAAACTACCCCCACCCCACCAACTTGCATGCTGGTTCTTTAGTTATTGCATGTGCAACATATGCAACACATATGAAAGTGAGTAAATATATGCAGCATGCATATGTATGTACATACCTATGCAAGCTGTCATCTATAGATAGAATGCAGCTTCGAATTAAACGTTTAAAACGCACACACGCACACACGTATCACTAAGTCGTCTAATCCATATTGCCTTGTAGAACCGCCCTTAGCAGCCTATGAAAACTAAGAGATAGAGAGAGAGAGCGAGAGAGAGAGAGAGAGAGAGAGAGAAAGAGACAGGAAAGGGATAGAGATTTATGCGTCCTCTCTAAAAACTCACCCCTGTTATGCACCCAGCCCCTATAAATCCTCACCCATCCCCTCCCTCATATGGGTTGTACAAAAGAAGTTGAGAGGAAAAAGCTGTAGAGTAAGAAAGAGAGAGAAGAAAGGGAAGGCGAAGAAGAAACGGGTTAGGGCTGCACCATTTGAAAGCCAGGTGAGGAGGCTACCTTCACCATCTTACCAACCTTCTAAACCCAGTGCAAAACACCCCACAAACCCACTGCAAGAACCGAGAGCCGAGAGGGAAGAAATGAGCGTGGAAAACACTACCCTTCTCACTCCGGCAAACCCATGAAGCCGAGGGCTATCATAGGGGTTTGGGACTTCTTGGGGACCCCTTCTGGGTGTCCTAGGAAGGTCCACGGCCTCTGTGCGTGCACCAAGGTCTCCTGTAATGCCAAACCCTTCGAAAAATGTTCAGAGAACCGAAACTCCAGCCACCGGCAAGCTTTGCCGACCAGACCACTTGGGGACGAATCGTCTTTGGGCAAGGAACAAATGTCGTGAAGGGACCATGGCTAAATTATCACTGGAAGCTAGCCAAAAATGCGGTTACAGGTCGGTAACCCTAGGGTTCTGCCATGCAGCCAGCGTTTTTGGCCATGTAGGCCATCTTTGACCATCTCCGACCAAGCTCTGACCATGGATGTGTGACCCAGGTCCTTACCAATCTCTGGGTCACACATGCATGGCCAGGGGGTACGGGGAATGGCCAAAAAAGGAGCTGGAAACTCTGCTAGTCACGCGGGAGGAAGAAGAAGGCCAAGCCTTCCATCCTCACATGCTACTGGTGGCGCGTGCCGACGCGTGTGAGGTCCGATGATACTGAAATTTTTATGGCAGCCTTTATAATACTTTGAGAGGCTACCCTAAAATTTTTAGGGAAATCAGAGACTTCTGTGAATTTCCATAAATTATTTACAATTGAAAGGATGGAAATGCACTGAAAATAAGTTATAAGTAGAAAAATCTGGAAAATTATCAAGATACCCCTAAATATTTAGGGAACCCAAAAATGGGAGAGTGGCCTTAATAGCCCCACCGAATGAAAGTTTTCAGAATCTCTCTACCTTGAGTCACAGGCAGTTTCGTTCCTAGCTCGGCAACTTATATCACCCCAAAGGGGAAGCCCGAACCTTCCACCCCATTGCACTTAAGTGCTCACTGATTTAACTTACCCCTCCCCACCTAACCATGTTTTAATAGAGTCCTTTTATAATGAGATGACTAACCAACTGAGGAAGGATATTCTTTTCTTTTACAGAAATACTGAGTTAAGAACAATCTTGATCCAAACAAACCCTAAGGGTAGAAATCTATGCATTTCCTTAAGATTCATGCTCACTTTTTTCTCTATTGAATGATTCGTATATTGTTATGCTTTATGTTTTCCTGTCAAATTATCTTTTTGTTATAAATGTCTTTCCATACTTAACTTCAAAATATACAAATATTGCTTGCATGATTGCATCACTGAGGAGGTATAAGGGTAGTACAACCAGAAAGGAAAAGACCCCAAGTTTTTATATCATGGGTGTCCTTAACTGGCTTGATACTTGGGGCTATCATGGGTCGGTATCACTGGCTTGATATTGGGCTAAATGATCATGGATGGGCCCCACTGGACTTGATGATGGAGGTTAAATCATGGGTGGGTCCCATAGGCTTGAATTGGCCTGGATAGGACATACCTATAAGGATCCTGATATTGATGACACGAAAAAGAAATTACAAGGGTCATATGCATGCCATGATATTCTTTTACTGTATTATCTTTTACCCTGCACCTTATAAAAATCTTAGATCTCCTATTGGGCTTTGCCGCTCATTCCTATCTTATGGAAAATTTTCAAGAATAGAGGCACCAAACTGATTTCCAATGGACTGGGCATACGAGATCAAGTCCCCTTATTATTTTATTTCTTTTAAACTCTTAAGTTAGTTTATGCTGGACTATAATGTTATAAGACTTACACTGGTTTACAACCTTGATGTAATATTTCTGGACCATCTATATTATGTTCATGTTTATGTTGTTGTGTTAAAATTATAAACCCCATCACCTAATGGTAAACCCAACCTTAGACCTCATCACTGTCGCGGCCTAGTGAGAGCGGAGTCGGGTCGTGACACCTCAACCCACTTAGACACGTAGTCTATGGTAGCTAAGATGTAGAGGTATCCAAATGAACTAGGGAAGGGCCCATGAAATCAATACCCCTACAATTAAATACTTTCAAGATAATAATGGAGTTTAGAGGCATCATGTGCGTTCTATGAAGACTCCCTAAACACTGACACCTATCACAAGAAGTGCAAAAGATATGAACATCTTTAAACATTGTGGGCCAATAGAAACCTATTTGTAAGATCTTTGCAACAGTTTTCTTAGGAGGAAAGTGCCCATCACACACTTGTGAGTGACAAAACTCGATAACACTCTTAATCTTATCGTCGAGAATACACCAACGAATCACCTTATTGGGGTAATTTTTAAACGAATGAGGATGATCCCATGAGTAGCACCTCACATTCCTAAATAATTTATTTCGATCTAAGTGTGACAAATGTGAGGGAATCTTACCGGTAGCCAAGAAGCTAGCTATGTCTGCAAACCAAGGAATGGTTGAGTGTGAAAGTGCTTTTACTTGGAAGATATGCTCATATGGAAAATGTTCATTAATAGGAAGGGAGCCTTGGAAAACCCCATCAATAGGGAGCCTCGATAGATGATCGGCTACTACACTCTCTACCCCCTTCCTATCTCTAATCTCAATATAAAACTCTTGAAGCAAGAGAATTCAGCGGATGAGGCGTGGCTTTGCATCGGCTTTACTAAGTAAGTACTTCAATGCGGAATGATCGGTGTATATTATAATTAAAGATCTAACTTAGTGCGACCTAAACTTATCTAGTGCAAAGACCATAGTGAGAAGCTCTTTCTTTGCTGTGTTATAGTTCAATTGAGCTTTGTTAAGAGTATTGCTAGCATAGTATAAAACATGAAGTTTCTTATCTACCATTTGCCCCAAAACTGCCCCAACCACATAATCACTCGCATAACACATCAACTTGAAAGATAAAGACTAATTGGGTGATTGAATGATGGGGGCGGTGGTCAATAGCCCTTTAAGCTTCTCAAAAGCTTTTTGGCAAGAACACGTCCACTCGAAAGGAAAATCTTGTGACAATAGGTTGCACAATGGGCGAGATATAGCACTAAACCCTTGAATGAATCACAGGTAAAAATCGACATGCCCAAAAAAAGACCTAATGTCTTTGACCATCTTAAGGGTAGGTAATTTTTTAATCAACTCTACTTTAGCCTTATCTACCTCTAATCCATAATTGGACACTCTATTTCCAAGAACTATACCTTATGTCACCATGAAGTGACATTTCTCCCAATTAAGCACTAAATTGCCATCCTCACATCTCTCAAACACCTTCTCAAGGTATATTAAGCATGCCT
>CM065378.1:47485000-47575000 GCA_033060915.1 Euryodendron excelsum | reverse complement strand
TTTTGCGGTCAATCTTTATACAAAGTTTCCCAAAAAAGGCCTCAAACTTGACTTGCACCAAATAGTGTTGGAGAATAATCCCAAGCGCGTATAACCCAGTGAGTCCGAGGTCGAGTCCACAGGGAATTTGAAAAGATGATGAGAAGTCTGACACTCACCTTTCAGAAATTGAAAAATTATTGAATTACTTCTAAAAGAAAACCAAAAAGTGTTTGTTTTTGAAAAGTTTGCTTTAACTAAACTAAATTATTGAAAATGATTTTTAATTGAATAAAGGCAAGTCTTGAAACCAATTGTTCCAATCAATTGTTTCACTTGGAATTCCAATGAAAGTTTTGATAACTAAAATCATTGACTACGTCACAAGTTTCTAATTCGAAAGATTTGGCAATAAAAAAAAAGAATCCTTCAATAACCAATCCTAGATTTCTAATCAAATTGGAGTCATAGATTCATATAATTGATTTGTGCAACATCTATACCAAACTAGGATTTGTGCATAGATATTACCAAACTTGGTCAAAAATTTAAATTTTCATAAATATTTAGGATTTGATCACCAAGAATTAAGAAGAAGAAGATGAAAACATTGAAACCCTAATTACCTCCATTTTTCTTTCGAGATCTTCAATCGATCTTCACAATTGATCTCAAGATGGAATTTAGCTACTCAATGCTATTATAGATATGCAAATATATGCATTAAAATTGTATTGAAACCATGGAATCTGATTACAAGGTATTGAAAAGCCATGGCAAACTATGAAGAAACTACTCTAGAACTCTCTAAAGCTGCTAAATCATAAAACTAACAACCCTAAAACATGCTTCAATCTAGGCTTTTATAAAAGTGAAATTTGTAGAATCTCGTAAAGAGTTTGAACACTTGGTCACCCATCAAAACGGGCATTCGAATGCCCATCTAATGCTACTTTTAACAGCTTATTCAAGCTATCGCGCCTCAATTTTTCGCACTCGAGAAAATACATAAGTGAGAAAAACACTGTACTCTCTCGTTAAAACTCATCCTTTTAGAAGGACTAGTACGACTAGGTTTGAACTTGAAATTGATTTGATTAAAGGCTTTTGAAAAAGATTTAGAGTTGCCACCTAACTTTGTTAGGTCACCTAAAACTAAGTGCAATCCAAAGATTAAACTTAGGGTTTTTGAAAAACTTCCTCAATAGAGGATTTTTTGAAAAATAGGTTATTTGGCAACCTTTACAAAGATTTAAGCCCTTTTTAAAAATAACTCCATTTTGGTCATTGAAAATGATGATTCTAGATTCGGAGGTTAGTTACGTATAGGGAAGATGCACTAGGCTATCACCCTATCCCACCCTTGCGATACTTACATGTCTTTTCACCCTAGGTTCACTCATTTAGAATCTTCTATTATTCAATGCCCAATTATATCCACTTTAAAAAGAATTTTAGAAAGCAGTTTGATATGATGCATAACATGTAAGTGCAAGAAAAAGATTTGATCTTGAAAATAGATTTGAAAAAAGGATTTGAAGCTTGAAAAAAATTACGGAATTAGAAATTTGAAAAAGGTTGTGGAATTAGAAACTTGAAAAAGGTTGTAACTGCACCAATGAAGGTTGTCTACGTATGTCTTTGTTGAAAATCAGATCAGTCATAGTTTAGACTCATGATCCAATTGAAAATAGACACTTTGAGGTCTATGAAAAAGTTTGATTTGAAAAAGGTTTGATTTGAACTTTGATTGGAAGATTGAAAACTGAACCTTGATTTGAAATCGAACTTGGTATTGACTTTGATTTAAAATTGAACTTGATGATTTGAAATTGAGCTATGATTTGAAATTGAACTTGAGAAGTAGAACTTGGACTTGTTTTGAAAAGATTGAGTTAAACTTTGAAAATATCTTGACTTAGATTGAAGTTTGAAAATCTTCTTAGATTAGAAAGAGTTGAAGCTTCCTAACTTTAGGGTTAGGGTTGAACTAGAGTTTGGCCTCCTAGGGTTTAGGTAAATTGGGGTTGAACCATGCAATTGAATTAGAAAGATTTGATTTGAACTTGAAAAGTTTAATTTTAGAAAGTTTGATTTTGGAAAAGCTCAAATTAGGAGAGTTTCGATTTTGGAAAGTCTCAAATTAGGAAAGGTTTTGATTTTGAAAAGTTTCAAATTAGAAAAGTTTTGAATTAGGAAATATTGAAAAAGATTTAAAAAGGATTTGATTTGATTTAAAAACACTTGACTTGAAAAGACTTGCAATGATTTGATTTGATTATTTGATAGAATTTAGAAAGTTAGGGTTTAGGAAAGATTAGATTTTGATAAATTTTGAATTAGGAAAGTTCTATTTTAGGAAAGTATTGATTTTGGAAAGATTTGAATTTGAAAAGTTTTAAATTTAGAAATATTTGAACTTAGAAATATATGAACTTAGAAAGACTTGAAAGTTTGAAATTAAGAAATGTTTGAAAGTTTGGATTTAAGAAAGATTGAAATTAGGAAAGATTGGATTGTTTAAAATTTAGAAAGTCGGGATTTGGAAAGGTTTGAAACTAGAAAAGATTTGACTCCTATTTTCTAAAGTTGAAGATTAGATTTTATTTCCAAAAATAGATTATTTGATTTTGTTTCCAAAATTGGAAGATTTGATTTGGTTTAAAAAATTAGAAGATTTGATTTGATATGGAATTGGAAGAGTTGAGTTTTAAAAATCTTAGATTTGAAAATCTATGATTTGAGACAAAATAGGAAGTCATGATTTTAAGAAAGGAACTAAGGTTTCCTAATCATGGATTCTAGGGCTTGACTTGGACTTCAAGACAAAGAGTTTTTAGAAAGTAGACCTTCGAAAAAAGTTTTTAAGATATAGATTTGCAAAATTATTTGGAAAGAGATTTGAATATGAACTTTTTCAAGGCTTTTGAATATCTCACTTTCTTAAAACAATTCTAACCATGAAAAGATTATAACTATTCTAGGGTTGTGATTTTGAAAATGTCGCGCCCCAATTTTTTGGACACCAAACACTATTAGAACTCATCATCCTAGAAAAACGAGTGCGACTTGGTTTGAACTTGAAAACTTAATTTGAACAAGGGCTTTTTGAAAAAATGGGAGTCACCACCTAACATAGTTAAAGATGTGTTAGGTCACCTAAAACAGTTTTTGAAAAAAAAGTCTTGATAATCTTTGGAAAGCCCTTTTGGAAACGTGACTCCGATTTTGGTCTTCGAAATAGAAATCTATGGTCCGAGTATTGGTTACGTGTAGGGAAGATATCCTAAGATCATCACCCTACCTCGCCCTTTCAGTACCTACATGGCTAATCACCAGTTACTATTATCCACTTAATATTCACTTTAGAGTTTTGATAAACAGGGTTTGATCATCACTTTTTGGATGAATGATGCATAATGCATGTTTTTGAAAAGATGTTTGAAAATAGAGAGTTTTGAAGTGATTTGGGAAGAAAATTTTGACTTGGTGGAAATTTTTGAAAGGAAACTTGAGTTGAAATAAAAGTTATTACCGCATCATTTTTAGGTTGCCAACGTATCTCATTTGGCGAGAATCAAGTCATTTGTAGTTCGAGCAAGGGTCTAATAGAAAAGAGGCACATTGGGGCCTGTGGAATGTTTTGAAGACACATTGAGGTCTTTGGAAAGGTTTGACAATGCTTTAAGGTTTTTGGAAAAAGAGAACTTGAGAGTTTTTAGAAAAATGCCTTTGAAATATGACTTGGGATGCTTAAAGTGTTTTTGAAGATAGGTTTAAAGATGATTTTAAATGTTTTTTAAATTAACTCAAGGGAGTTCTGAAAATATTTTGGAACAACTCAAGGGAGTTTTGAAAATGTTTTGAAGTCTTGTTTTGGAAACTATGGATGTAGAATTTGGATTAGAAATGCTCTTACCAACTTATCTTCAAAAAGCTTTTGAAAGTAGCATTTGAATACCTTGTTGAAAGGCATGTTTAATGTTTCATCACCTTTAAAAGGTTAGTCATTGAAGGACTAAACTCCTTTAAAGCTATGAATTTTGAAAACATGTTTGGAAAAGGGGGCTAGAGACTTCCTTTTTGGATTTTAAAACTTTAGGATTGTAGAATCCCTCCTAAATATCTCACTTATACTTGATCAATCCTAACCATGCAAGGGTTAGGGTTGCTTCAAGAATGTGATATTTGAAAATTATTTTTTAAAAAGGGCTTTTGAAAAACACTTAGGGTTTTGAAACCCTAATATGGACAACCTTGGAGGTTGTACTTAATGTATCACCTTCTCTTAGAATCCCTAACCATAAGAAGGATAGGGACACCTTAGGGTTGTGAGCTCTTGAAAGCATTTGAAAAAACGTTTTTGGAAAATATTAAGTGTCTAGCCGTTTTAGTTGAGACAAGTTTAAGAGAACTTCTTGAAAGCATTTTCTTGAAGATAGAGTATAGGAATATTTAAAAATGTTTTGGAGTTGATTTTTGATATCTCAAGAGAGTATGATGTCTTTGAAAACGTGTTATGGAAATGGTTTTTGAAAGATTATTTAAAAAGGGATCTTTGAATTGGAGTCTTGAAGCTTACTAACTTAGGTTGGGTTGGCCTAGGGTTACCTAACTAAGGTTAGGTTGAACTAGGGTTGGGTTGACCGAGAGTTAACCAACTAAGGTTAGGTTAACGTAGGGTTAAGATGACCTGGGGTTAACTAATTAGGGTTAGGTTAACCTAGGGTTAAGGTGACCTAAGATTAACTAACTAAAGTTAGGTCAACCTAGGGTTTGGTTGAACTAAGGTTGAACAACTAGGGTCAAGTTAACCTAAGGTTAAGGTGACCTAAGGTTAACTAACTAAGATTAGGTTAACCTAGGGTTAAGGTGACCTAACTTGGGTTAGGTTAACCTAAGGTTGGACAACTAAGGTCAAGTTAACCTAGGGTTGGACAACTAGGGTCAAGTTAAACTAGGGTTAGAATGTGGTTTATGCATGAAACTTGAAAGTGTGTTTTGAAAATCATTTTATGAAAACCACTCAAGTGAGTGTTGGGTTCATATGGATGGTATTTGGAAACCACTCAAGAGAGGGTTGCCTTGGAACCATTTTAACCACTAACTCAAAAGAGTAAGACAAGTGAAAATTAATATTGAATTGATGGTTTTGAAGACTTCTTTGCTCAGAGAATTAAAGAGAATGAATCTTTGGAAATTAGTTTTGAAAATGTTTTGGGAAAATCACTTTTGAGATTTTGAAAACCACTCTAATGAATACGAGTTCATATGGTTGATTTGGAGGAAATCACTCCTAAGAGGACTCCATGGGACCATTCCAACCACAATATTCAAGAGAGTAAAACTTGAGAAAATCAAGATGAAGATGGTAGTTTTGAGAAATCGCTTTTATGCAAATTAAAGAGAATGAAACTTCGAGAGCCCTTCTTGAAGAGGGTTGTTTTGAAATCATTTTTTTTTGGAGTGTAGAAACCCATTCTAATGAAGTAGGGTTAATATGGTCAAGATAATGAGAAAACCACCCAAGACAGGGTTCTAAGGAACCATTTCAACCACAAGGTTCAAGAGAGTGGATTCTACAAGATCAATATAGAAGAGAAGAGTTTGAAAACCAATTTTATGTCATATGAAATGCAAAGAAATACAAGGATGCAAAATGAAGTCAAGGGGCTTCAAGGAATCAATTCTTAGAACCATTTTTTTTTTTAAAGCACTTTTGAGGAAGACATGGAAGTGAAGATAGTGAAGGTTTTGAAAAATGATGATGAACATGAAAATGGGGCCAAGCATGCTATACATGAACATGATAACTATATGCAAGGGGGTCATGAATTCATACAAGGCTATAGGCCACACCACATAATCAAGGTATTCCTAGACCATACTATCTTAAAGTAGGCTTGTGAGAGATCCCCCTACACCATAGCTCTCACAAGCTTTCCTCTAGGCATGAACTAGGAGTTCTCTTGTTTCAAACATGCAAGAAAGGGGGCAGAAGATGGGGGTTTAAAATAGAGAATGACCTAAGTAGGCTAGGAGGGAGAAGAGATGAGTGAGGTGGCAAAAATATGAAAGGGAATTCCACTTTTTGCCTTCAAACTTCCATGGATGCTATGACTTGAACTTGAAGGGCCTTAGAGAGGCTTGAAGGGGCTGGAATAGGACCTTCTATGGCATTGAGAGCTTTGTGGGTGTAGTGTATAGGGTAAAGAGAGGTGGAATCTAGCCTAAGTGTTTGGAGGGTGAGATGTATATGAAAATTTGTAGCTCAGAGGATATTTCTGTAGAGCTTCGCTGCTGTTTTTGATTCTGAAATATGCAAAGGGAGGAGCCTGTATTTATGTATTTATAAGCAATATGGAGAGGCCTGGCACATATAGTACATGCACCTAGGCAAATTTTTCCCTAGCGCATATGCTACATGCACCAATACTGTTCCACAGAATGAAGGCCACGTGACACACTCTGTACTAGCTAAATCTTAAGGGACAAGCAAAGTTTGATCGATTTGATCAAAATCTTAGCACATGTAGCATACGCTTCGCCGTCGGGAATATTCATTTAAACTTTGACTCAATAATTGTGCAATCCGTGAAAGTTTCAAGAAAATCGATTGTGTCCACGATATTCTCCTAGTGTTCCTCAAGAACCTAAAATTTTGGGAAGCTCAAAAGATGTTCAGAAGAGTGAGACATCACCTCGGGAAGCGTGCATGAAAACACACTTTGAAGCGTCTATGATATGCTCCGTGAATGTTCAAAAGTATCTATTTTTTAGCCACGTGATCTCTCCGGTCAGACTATACCAATGAAAAGTGCTCTAAAAATACTTTCAGGAATTTCCTAATTTACACATTTCTCAAGTCGTTTGACGGTGTGTTATAATCAGGGAATTGGAGAAAAAATCAACCTTCGCGGAGTTTCTGTAAGACGCTGTAAGGGTTACTGAAAGTGGCAGTTTTCGAGCTATGCGATCGGCGGCTCCGGGAAGTGATCTATCCAATCGAGTTGTATCAATAAAAAGATCTATGGTCAGGCTTTTGGAAATTCTCTGATTTACACGTTTCTCAAGTCATTTGATAGTGCGTTATAACCAGGGAATCTAAAGAAAAGATAACGCTAGCAGAGCGTCTACGAGACGCTCCATGGGACTTTCGTTGCGTTGGAAGTATTTAGAGTCACGAGACTCGCCTTAGTTTGAATGGGGGTGTATGATATGATCTATTGGTTTGGTATCTAGAGACAGTGTGGTTTCGGGGTGCATTCAAATTGCTAGGGATAAAACGGTCATTTTGACCAGAATTGGTCAAAAAGGGTCAAGATGGATTGGAGGGGCATATTAAATGTGCTAGACTATTTGGGGATATTTTTGAAAGGCGTTTTCACTGTTTGGTGGGATTTGTATTGTGCTGGGGTGCCCAAGGGCAAAACGATCATTTTGACCGTAGTTGACCGGAACGGGACCGAAATTCGTCTGGATGGTGTATTGAGTACACCTTACTGTCTAGGAATGTTTTGGAAGGGTGGACTTGCCATTTTGGAAAGGGCAGGTTTGGTTATTAGGCCTTTGTTGAGCTCAGTGGGCCCACGAAGCGGTTGACTGATTGGATAAGGGTTTAAAAGTTGATTTGGGCTTGAATGTCCCTACGGAGTTTTGAATGGGAGTTCGGTCAGATCGGAGATTGCCGAGCGGGCAAAAATGGGGTGCTTACAGAAAACAAATAGGGTTTTGAAATATGGACCATAATGATCACATTAAATGTAACACCTTCTTAAAACAATCAAACTATGGAATGGCTAGAATCATCTTAAAATTGTAGTTTTAATAAAAACAATTTAAGGTTTACACCCAAAATTTGGACTTTGATAGTCACATTGAATATAACACTTTCCTAAAACAACCCTAACCATGGAATGGCTAGAATCATCCTAGGAGTGTGATTTTGAAAATAAGTTTGAAAAAAGGAGATTTTGAATGTAAGTTTTGAAAGAGAACTTTGATGCAAGTTTGAAAATAACTTTAAATGCAACTTTGAATGCAATGTATAAACATGAGAACCACAATGCAATAGGGTCGTAAACATACAAGGCTAGGTTTCACCATATAATCAAGGGGGCTGAACCCACACCATCAAATGTTGAACTAGAAGAAAGCTCCTAGCACATGACCTTCAATAGTCCTTCCTATGCATAAATCGGGCAGTCCCTTATTTCAAACATGCAAGAAGAGGAGGTAGAAGAAGAGGATTAAAATAAAAGAAAACCCAAGTGGGTTAGGAGGAAGAAGAGAGAAGGGGGGATTACATAAAAATAAATTGAAAACCAACCTTGTCTTCTTCTTGCTTTGATTGCTTGGTTTGCTTTACTTGACTTAAATTTTGAAAGCTTTGAAGATGCAGCACTTGATCTTTAATGGATGTTTTGAGGCTTGTGTTTGAGTGTATAGAGGGTATGGAGGCTAGGGCTTGAAGAGGCTTGAGAGAATTAGGGTTTTGGGAGAATTCGAGCTTTGTTTTCAGAGAGGCAGAGTTTCTGGACTGAGTTTGCGAACCCTTTTTACACAAAGGAAAGGTCTGTATTTATAGACAATTTAAATGACTTTGCCCCTGTTGCAATGGCGCAAGGGTAAATTTTCATTGGCACCACTACTAGTGGCACTAGCCACTTAGGAAAGTTTTAAAGCAGCAAGAAACATATCTTTTGACCCTTGGGACGTAATGCAAAAGATTTGGGCGCCTGTCCTAGTGACTACCATGCAATTTTTGGCTTAACTCCACTAAGAGTGACTCCAGAAGATCAAGGAATGATCTAAAAGGCTGGGGATAGACAGGAACACTTGAAAGAGTGTCCCAGAGGTAACGGGCTTAAGAAACAATATCGGAATATTTGAAAACGTTAACCGACCAACCAAGGGCAAAACGATCAATTAGACCAAAAAAATACTGGAATGGACTTGGAGTGACCCATGAGGAGGCTTGAAGGTTAGAAACACTATCGAGAGTGTTTCGAGGGGTTGCTGGTTTGATACCCATAGTCGGTGTGGTTGAAAAAAGCGATCAGCCCACCAAGGGCAAAACAATTATTTTGCATTGGACTTATCGGAATAGACTTGGAATGAACCAAAAAGGTGCTGCAAGGTTGAGAATACTATTGAAAACATCCTTGGAAGGTAACCGGTTTGATACCCAGAGCCGGTGTGGTTCCAGGAGGCGATTGGATGCCTAGGGACAAAATGGTCATTTTGACCGGACGGTCTTGGAATTTATCCGAAATCAACTGGAAGGCACTTGAACATGCTAGATTGTCTTTGGGACAATCTTGGAAGAGTGGACTTATCACTCTGAGGACTTAGGTACTTTCTCAAAAAGCGTGTCGGAAGGGCCCAAGGGGCAGTTTGGTCATTTTTCATCAGAGTAGGCTAGCAGGCACTGGCGTTGATCGGGGTTTTGAGTGTTTCCGTCACTCTGATGTTATGTGAGGAGTTGGTTTCCAAAGATATCTCGTCCTTCGATAAACGTGCCACAGCCAAAAGGCGTGTTTAGTCCTATGACATAGGGGTTTTGTTGGCAATTCCCAATGTCGACCTATTTGCGAGTGTTTCTGCCACTCTGATGGTTGCGATGTTTGTGAGTGTTTCTGTCACTCTGACAATGTGCGTTCATTCTAGAGATTGCTTGATCTTGGGAAGCTGCTAGATGGTTTTACCGTCTAAGGGATCAACTTTCTCGAAAGACGTGCCGAATAACGGGTATTCTACATTAGCGGGCTAGCAGGCGCTAGAAGTGAACCATTCTACCATCTCGGGGACTTGGGTTCTATCCCGATTGACAGGTTTAAAAGAACTTACCATTTCAAGAAGTTTTCTCAGTAAACATGCCAGACTGGATGGACTTACCGTATGAGGGATCAACTTTCTCAAAAAAACATGCCGAATTGAGTTTGATTGGTCTGGACTGGAATTGGAACTGGAATTGAGGTTGAAATAGGAATTTACCGTCTTTAGGAAGACGTGACAACTGGAATTGAACCAAGCAATACTTTAAGGGTATTTTGGTTACTTTGCCTCTATTGGGCCTGGTGAACCCACGAAGCGATTAATTGGCTAAATTGAGTCTAGAAAGATGGTTTAGACCTGAATGTGTCTGTGTCAGTTTGAATGTGAGTCCAGTCGAGCTGGAGATTGCCGAGCAGGCAAAAATAGGGTGTTTACACAAGCCTTTAAACTTTCTAATTCTCTTCGAACCTAATTCAAGCGGGCTTTCATGCTCGCTAAAGGTTCCAATGCCTATAGTTCCATTCGAACGCTTTTCATATCGTTCGAAAGCCCTTCCGTTATGTTCAAACGCGAGTTTGAATGTCCTTAATACCATTTGAATGCGCTTTCTCCTTTTGGTCCGAATTTATCCTTTTTCATGTAGTATTCCTATTTACATCAAACATACTAAGTTAGAAACAAAATATGACTAAAACTATACAAATAATCCTACTCTAGGTCCTAGTTAAAGCATAATGATTGCATTTTTAGAGTACAATCAATATCATTCCCACAATCAATGGACCCTAAATTCTTACTTATATTTCACTCATTTTAGAGTATTTTAGTATTTAAAAAAAAATATGCTATGGACATCATTTATTCTCTTTTTCTTTATTTTTGTATTATTTCATAAAATATTTTAATCTAATATTTCTTCAAGTATGAGAGAAAACACTAATGAAAATTATTTTTCTTTTTACTTCTTTCCCTTAATTTACCAATTCCAAATTCCAAACATAGGCTAAAAGTTGTTTAGAAAGAAAAAAAAAAGGAAAATGGAAAATGGAAAATGGGAAAAGAGTTCAATATTTGCTATATAATCCAAGCCCAGTCTCGATGTATACAATATCGCACGTGAGAAGGAGAAACAAAGGATAGAAAGATGCAATTGTCCTTTTCATTATGCAAACAAAGTTATTTATATATATATATATGTATGTACGTCTTATAACCAATAAAGATAAATAGATAAAGAAAGGTGGAAAAAGCACATGAAATATGCATGCAACTAGGTACCGGTAGCTCATTTCAGAGAATTGCAATTGTAATTTAAACTTTTAATGGAAAGAAAAACTGAATAAGGAACTATAAATACATATATAGAGGGAGAGAGAACGGAAAGTTCAACAACAACATTATACGTCTATACTAGCGATGCACGGGACTCAAATTTTTTTTAATCATAATATGAATTATAGAGATTTTGTATAATATAAAGAGTGTAGTTAATTAAAAATATAGCATATTAAAGCTTAGGTCGGTGTGGTAAAAGCAATAACCCCTGCTATGCATATCAATTTATAGAATCTAAAGGCATTAATTCATGTTATACAAAAATTTATATAATCTAAAATAATATATATGAAGCACTAATGATTATTATAAGGTGGCACAAAAAAATAAAGTTCAAATTGAGATCATAAAGTAACATAGAAATTAAAGGATTGTATTCTTTTACAGGGGTTGAATTTAACATGGAAACTCATAATTGGGAAGTATGGATTTTTTCGATCCAAAATAAATAAATAACCAAAGTTATGGATTCTTTGTGCTTCAATATTGTATTCCAATTTTTTGAGTATTTAATGCGTTGAAATCTAAATAGGCAAAAAATCACTTAAGACTAAATTTTTTTTGAAAAATACAAAATATGCCTAAAATCACTATGTAATATGATCACAATTTCCTAAAATCTTTCCCTAAATCCTAAAACTTTTTCGTAATTGATTAAGAAACACTCCAGCAAAAAAATTCGTAAGATCTCTCCATTCCCACTATCGTTCTCCCTCTTCCATTCCTGAAATCTATGTTAGATAATCATAACTTCTTAAAATCTCTCCCTAAATCCTAAAATATTTTTGTAATTGATTAAGAAACACTCCGGCAAAAAAATTCCTAAGATCTCTCTAATCTCACTATTGTTCTCCCTCTAATTCATTCCTAAAATCTCTCTCCAATTCATTGCTGAAATATCTTTCTAATTCATTGCTCAAATATCTCTCAATCCACCGAGATCTAAACTCTTAAAATGTTAAAAAAAAACATTCAGATAGGAAATAAAAAGCAAAAGGCAAGTTTTGTACACAAATATAGATATCACATGCTATTCGTAACTCAATTAAATTACAGGACAATAGTAAGGAAATTATTCCAAAAACAAATTAAATCTGTAGTTTTTAAGGGCATTTAGGCCCGGCCCACCCTCTTTTATCTTCGAACAATCTTCCCTCACTTATTTTCCAATTGTAGCATCAACATGTGTACATTTCTCTATGTACAGATGTTGTTAGGAATACTTGGAGTCAATGATCAATATTTGGTGCAGTTTGGGACAATCTAGCACAATTTAAACAAATTCACATAAAGTTTAAATCAGGAAAAAAATATCATAGTTTGTACTTTGGTAAAAAAAACATTTAAAAATATCAACCTAAAGTTATCATCAAAAAAGTTTTTTCCAACAATACCTTTATCCCGCAATCCCCTTTCACAACCTGGGAAAATAAATAAAGAGAGGCAAGAGAAATAGGTTCACTCACCTCTAGGTTTGTGCCCCAGTTGAGGATTTTTTTTTTTTTTTTTTTGTTCCACTTGAGTTTTCACTATTGTGATAGAGAAAAAGAAGAGAGAGAGTGAGACTCACCTCTGCAACTGGATTTTGGGGGAAGAGAAGAGAGCAACAATAAAAAGGTTGAATGACAGAAAGAAAGTAAAATATATATTTATAGGTAGCTATAATATTTAGAGAGATTTCAGGAATTACAATAATATTTAGAGATTTTAAGAATCACAATATCTTTAATGAGATATTTGAATTTGGAATAGAATTTTAAAAATTCAAAAAATTGTAAGGGAGAGGGGTAGCTAGGTGTATTTTTGATCTTTTGATTATGTGAGAGAGAGAGAGAGAGAGAGAGAGAGAGAGAGTAGTATAGACTATAGATAGATGGATATCTATAGAGTCATAAAGATTTTAGGAATCAAACTTTTATTAGGGAGAGATTTTTGCCGATAATAAAATTCTTTCCTTTAGTTAATTTTTTGTGTTTTTTTATTAATATTTAACTCCTTTAATTACTTTGAATTTAGGAATTTTAAGAATCATAATATCTTTAATGAGATATTTGAATTTGGAATAGAATTTTAAAAATTCAAAAAATTGAAAGGGACAGGGAGAACCAGGTGTATTTTTGCTCTTTTGATTAGGAGGGAGAGAGAGAGAGAGAGAGAATACTATTGACTATGGATAGATAGATATATATAGTCATAAAGATTTTAGGAATCAAACTTTTATTAGAGAGAGAATTTTGCCTATAATAAAGTTCTTTCCTTTAGTTAATTTTTGTGTTTCTTTATCAATATTTAACTCCTTTTAATTACTTTGTATGATTTAGTTTTTGTTTAATCATTATTTAATTTTTTTTGTTTTCCTTTATAAGAGAGAGAGAGTAGTTGTAATGACCCAGATTTTCGGACCGTTAATAAATAAAATAAATAACCTCAAATAAGATTTAATCACACTGCAACTCCAAATATACCATTTTAAGTAGCTCCAAATTTAAACTTACAACTTCAAATAACTCACAAAAATAATAATAATTCTTCCTAGGCTCCAAGATACATAACTCCCAACAATAATGTCTCCAAAATAAATATGAATCTTCATAGGCTCAAAATAATATTCCACCGGCACCTTATATGCTTCCACCTGAAAAATAAAATTTAACCGGAAAGTATACAATACACAGGAGTACAAATGCTTGGTTCAGAATATTTAAAAATGAAACTCCACAAATAAATCGGTTCAGCCGAGAATATTTAAAAAATAATAATATTTATTATTATCAGAAGCCAACCAAAATTCACGCTGGTATAATAATCAATTTTCATGTTTTTATTGGATTCAATACCTGGCTCTTCTCAGTATCATGTCAAACGCCACCCGTGCCACATAACAATTCTAGGTTCCATAATCAATACCCCGTAAGGTCATCGTTTCATAACTACTTTCCAAACAACTGGCTAACGGGTGCGTTTGTACATACACTAATTAGTTCCACAGCGCATCAGCCAAAACATAACCTAGCAATTTTTATTAAAAAATATAATTTTATCAACGAATTAACGAACACAATAATCTAGGATGTGCCATAAGGAATTTAATGGATCCAACAATAAATATAATCATGGAATTAAACAACGAGTACGAAAATTCAACAAGAATACAACTCATGAATAATAGAAATAAACTCTTTGCAAAAAGATTTTAAAAGAAGTATATTGTGTACAACCCGGTTACCTCAAGTGATTTCTACGAGATCACCACAGCTCTCTAAATAATTTTATATAAACTAAAATCAAAGTAATAAATTTTTCCCACAATTTTCTTTTCCTTGCCCTCTATTTTATTTTTTCCTTCCTTATTTTCTTCCCTCTCTTTCTCTTGGCAGCCATTCGGCACCCTCCCTTTTTCTTATGCTTTTACTTTGGTTGGAGCATTACGTGAGAAATTAACCAATGGCCGGATGGCCTTCTTATATAGCAAATGAATTGCCGTACGCATTAGAGTTGCCTTTGCCTTAGACACGTTATCACCACTTGTCTAATTGCATGTGTATGGTATATCATGCAATGACAAGTAATAGCCACTTGCCTTGTCTTCATGAGAAAAGCCTAGAACTAACCAAAACCATGGCCAAACTCACAGCCAGCTTGCTACTATAGTCAAAGCAGCACAATCCCTTCGTTGCTTTCTATATATATATATATATATTTGCTTGTCACCTTGCTACTCAAATTTTCCATGGCAACAATTATCTAATTAACCACTAACTGCCCAACAATATATATATATATACATACCTAACATATCTATATATACACCCAAATAGAGAAGCATGCACCACTTCCATGTGATATAAATAAGAATATAAAATTTAATACAAAATATTCTACTCAAGTCGCGTTATAATATTGCTAAAATAAACTAAATATTCCAATGATCACCTTCTTTCTTACTTACACGTGTATATTATTATATATACACACATTATATATAACATATCAACAAGCCAATATGTCCATTAGTAATAATAAACTACTAATAATCAACACGGATTTTCTTCAAATAATCTATCGAATCATATATATAAAAATATTATTTTTCCACGCATAATAGCACATTCCCATAATAACCCATAAATCTTAAAAATATTTTTTATTTATTTACTTTTTTATTTTATTAAGTAAAATACAGGATGTTACTGTAGTCTAATTGGTTGGAAGAGTTAAATGTGCCACATGACATCGTAGTTTTTTTAAGATTTTAAAAAAAAAATAGGGATTGAATTTTAGAGTGCTTAGAGCCTCTAATTACATTTGCACATAGATATAGTATAGATAGATACATATGTCAACATACATATTTAATCGTTTATATTGACCAGTTCAACCTTTGGAAGAAAGGAAGCTTCATATGTTAAATTAAACATTGACTTGGAATGATTTGAACATAGATTCAAAGTCCATACACCTCTACATGAAGACCGGAATCATCGTTAACCCTACCGTGTCAAGGGGGTCACGACTGCCATGCAGCTACATGGTTCTTTCATATGTAAAGTTTTTAAGTTTGGGCCCATATCTTTTACCGAAAGGGGAACCCTGGAATTCTTGCATATTCATAAAGGGGAGGGTTGAGTCAAGGGCACCGAGTAACAAGGATGATCATAGACAATACTAACTTGCAATTCTAATTTGGTAGCATACTCCTATTTTCATGGAATTCTTGCATATTCAACATGGGGAGGGTTGAGTCAAGGAGATTTAGTAACAAAGGATGATCTAAGAACATACCAACTTAGAGCTCAGTTTTCTAATTGCTTTTTTTTTTTTTTCCTTCTATACAATAATTTGAACTCCAATGAATTCCGAGTCATGTTGGTTCCTCGAAATCGAGATGAAATACTAGCCCAATGCTTCAGTTCAATTGTTTATAAGGATCTTGGTCACGGGAGCATTCATGTGCTTGAATTTGAATACTAACCTAGGTAAATGAAATTTATATCTACCCAAAAAATTTTAAGGATGGGACATCCATCTTGATTAATAATTTTATTTTACTACAAAAATGAACAACCATGAAAAGAAAATAGTAATATAATTATTAATTAAAAACTGCTGGCATTTTACATGTCCTAGTTGACTTTACCCAAACTTTAAAGAAAACAGCTTTGAACGCTGAATTTAAACAAATAAAAATTGTTCTCTGTTAATTTGAAGAAAACTTTTGGGAATGGAATTGCATTTAACTATAAATTTTAAATGGGTAACAAGAGAATTAGTATTTCGTGGTTCTGAAGAAATTGTTGTGTGGTATATAACCTGCTTATGGTCCTATTTTCTTATTATGGAAGTTTGAATCTCTCATTTCCTTATTCTTATGCATTTCAATTTTTTTTTTTTTTCGGTTATTCTTTCCCTTAATAAATTCTGAATCCAAACGCAGGGTTAATGTATTCAAAGAAGGCAGTAGAGCATTAGTGGTCTAGCGAGTGCGACACTGGAGTGTCCCTTGACAATGAGGCAAAATGTGGTGGAGAAAGCTCGTATAAGTACAGCTAGCTTCAACGATGCCATTCAATTTGACTTAACTCGGGGCTGCTTAGAACCACCTACAGAATCTACTTTTTCCCCACCATGACATTAAAATTTATATTCTGGTACAGATATTGTAATTAAGCCGTATATGGTTTGAAAAGCATATGAGTCTAGTTTCTAACAGAAAGAATTGCATTAAAATGATTTTTTTTAGAGTAAGATATTGCTACTTTAAGTGACTTGGCGTCAAAGTTGCCCACAGAAGCTCTACTCGGGAAAAAAAAGCTTGATTGTGATCCAATTCATGCTCAGCTTGATTCCAAAACTTTTTTAGCATTCCTAGAGTTATTATAAGACTCTTTTTTGTGTCTTCAAATTTTTCCTTTTAAACGGTCTTCTTAATCATCTAGTTTTAGTGTCCATATATGTCTTTCCATCTTCCGATGCGTGGTTTTGGTGCATGAAAATTAGAATCTATTTCTAGAATGGAAAATGCTCTTAGGACTGGTGGGTTGCTTCATGCAAATTTTGTATATTCTCTCCTCTTTATGTAATGCAGATTAGTTTATTGAGAATTTGTGTTAAAATTGAGCTTTTGGCTTGTTAAGAAGCTCTTCGTGTTCTAGTGCCTATCGTGTTGGTGGATTCTTTAAGGTGCCAAGCTTATCTATTCATTGAGTATTCTCTTGTGCAACCTCTTATTTCTCGATCTTCAAGAAACGAGAATTCTAAGCCGATTTCGGATGTAGTAATAGTAAAAAAAGTTACATGATGTTAAAATGGCCTCCCAGTAGAGAAAATGTTAAGAGAATATTTGATAAATAACTGCCAAGTATAATTTTCATTAGAAAATAATCTTGAAAACAGTCTTCATCCTTTTATTCTGTTCTTTTCTTTCTTTTTCCAATTGGTAGAATTGAATTTTTTTTTTTTATATTTCATAGAATTGAACATGTATCATTTACTCCATAGAAAAATACAAACTAAAACAATCATATGCTTTCAGTTGACATTTGGACACTTAGATGTGACTCGTTATTATATCACAATACCAGTCAGCATGATATGTCAGTCACAAGATTCTCTGCTCCACAATTTCACATATTCTGAGTCTAATAATTTGGACTAAGTCAACATAATATAACATCTCTAGCTCCCAACTCAATTACCTTCATTTAAATGATATTCATTGGTAATTGCAAAAGTTGATGGCAAGAGCATTTGACCAGGAGGGGAGGTTAGCGTGGTGCACAAGTAGGTCTAAACACTCTGACTACTAAACCAAATAAACAAAAAAAATTATTCCTAATTGCTTCCTTTCCCAAACTTCTCATGAATGTTTGAATTCATACTGCGAAGTCAAAATTCAAATGATACCTTTGTCCCTAAAAAAATAAAAATAAAAATCAAAAGATTTGAAGAATCGTATATTTCACATCTGAAATATGATATTTAAAGTTGTCAAGGAAATAAAGGTCCAACAAGCAAGTAGATCCAACATAGTCTAGTGATGGTACCTTCCTATTGATCGATTTGATACTCGCAGTGCCTTGAAGTAGGTTTGAAAAGCAATGTGATTTTCTTATGAATATAGATGCTTTATTTAAAACTTGTTTAAATAAAGCTAGATCGTACCAAAAATAATGTCAAGTCCAGAGAAGAAAAAAAAATGCAAAACATAATATGGCAAAACTCTTAACACTATCTTTGGTTGTAAGGATGAAAGGAAGGAGGAAATAGGGGAGAGAGGGATGGAGTTTCACTTGGTTCGAGGAAAGATGGGGGAGAGAGAATGAAGGACTATGATTTGAGTATTAATTTTATACTTCAAGTAGAACTTATCATAAATGCTGAAATTATAGTAATGATGTGAAGGTTACGTGAAATAATTTCTCCGAAAGAAGGGATTTAAATAACATCTCTCATTTTCAAAATGATTGAAATTACATTTTTATTTCTCACAAAACAGTAACTATATATGACGTTATTTACACCCACATATTTCCTTCCCCTTTTCCTTTCCATCCTTCCAAACAAATGGAAGGCAAGATCGAAAACCAATATTGGTCTCATGATATTGGTAAATGTCATCGTCTCACTTGTTTTTCTACCATTTATCAATCTAGAAGAAGTTATCAAAGGAGAAAAAGAAGGAAGGGGAAAAAAAAAAAAAAAAAAAAAGGTGATGTCCAACATATTTCAAAGACAAACACCCAAAAATAGTGGAAATGAAAATTTCCAAAAATCGAAAACGTCTTTGATTTCTTTCTCTTCTTAAAAAGCTTTATTGGTTGTGCAACCGTTTTCTTCTTACAAAAATTTTCTTTATAGGTGGATTGTAGATTGGTGACGACTTGTCTCAATTGTTCAATATGTTACTCTATCAGTACACTCTAAAATCCCCAATTATCAAATTGCATTTTTCTTTGTTACAAATGACTTTGATTGAGATTTTGAAAATCAAGGCCTTTTGATTGGGTTTTTCATTTTCATCTACCTAACCTCTGTTAAAATGGGCCTAAAAGTAAAATTTGGAGGGAATTCATTCAGCGTCATTATCCACGTGAAGCCATGTAAATTTTATATATTACATAAGTAATGACTAGCCACAAAAGGATGTGAGGGGAGATAGAACTTGAAATAAGTTGTTATGCTAGAGATGACATAAACCCCTCTCTAAAACTAATTTTTCTAGCATGCAATTGTAATTGCATACAAAAAAAAAAAAAAAAGACAAAAAAAAAAAAAAAACAAAAAACCAGCCAGCCAACCAAAGCTAATAAGTGCCCAAGCATTTATAGTAATGCATATTTATATTTTTTTTATATGTAACAAACGAAAAAAATGCACTTTTGTCAGTCATCTTTTTATTTCTTAACCCACCCCAATAAAGAAAAAATTTAAACTTCGCTCCCATCATTTTCTCATAATGTAGATCTCATTTGGGAGAACAGCTCGAGTTTGCTGTTCAAGCACCAACCCAGCCAATTTTAAAGCTGGGACACGGAACACCATCTCCAACACACCAATGCTTGGCTTGCTCCAATTTTTTTGCAGCTCCAATTCCTTATTTTGGTTTTGTAGTCGTCCTTGATTATCAGAAGCAAACCGTTAGTTTTTTTAAATTTAAGTGAAAAGATTCAAGGATAGCTACTTCTCGTGTACCAACTCAATATGGGCAATTTTTTGCCTTGGCCCAATGAGTTGGCCAAGCGATGACAGAATTGAAACAGCACAAGATTATCAACATTCGCTGATTTTTCTACTGATCCAAGTTGGCTTGGCCATGTCAGACCGAAATGAACTGTGTGTTCAGCAAAGGCCCAATCAGATGTAATATAAGACCCAAACAAAAGTATCTCCACTTGATTCGCAGTTGATAACATGTGACACGAGCACGCAGTAAATCAGTGTACAGTCTTCACTATTGTACATTTTATTGAATTTAAACTATGAACTCAATACTGAAATTTATCCCACCAGAAAGAGTTTTTGAATTAATTGACAGAAACAATCAACAAAATCTATGCCGACTTCTGCTAGCGATAACGTAGTATTCCATAAACGTCTATTATACCAGGAGGAAAAGCAGGATCAGTTGCCGCTCTGGTGGCAACCTTTGCCACTGAATTGACATTAACGGGTGGTGTGAGCAGGGGGCCAACAAGAGGAACCTGATTCAGTGGTTTCGCATGTTTAAGAACCTGCATTCATCGTGTGCATTAGGTTAATATCTAGGAATTTGGAATGTACAGCCTGTCACTAGTAGTTAATCACTGGAATTAAGATAACGAGAGAGAGAGAGAGCCCTCAGCTAAGAGGAGAGACCCCTATTAAAAAATGTTAACAAATTAGAGCAGCAGTCTATCCCATAAGTTAATTCATAGGAATTACTGCAAACAAACATAGGTGCCTCTGAGATGAGTATACCTCAGATTGGTACTATTAGCCATCATTATAAAATTGCAGGTGCGGAATATAAGGGGAACCTGGAACAAGCATGTTCAAACCAATGAGTGTTTTAAATAAAACACAAGCAAATTACCATCTCCAATGGAGAACCGATTACACCCAGAGGTAACTTCATGCTCCCAACACGGCGAGTTCCGTGTATAAATCCTGGCCTCAGAATTACTCCTGAAAAAGGGTTACAGCTTTTGTCATATGTAAGTGTTTGATTATACTTTATTTACTTACCCTCTTAAATAGAACTCGAACTCCAACTTCAACACTTCAAACGCAAGAAAGAGTTTTTCTTCTTTTTTTTTTTTTTGTGGCAAATATGGTGCCGCAAATAGACATAAAAGAACCCACTACAACTTCTGAATGGAAGAAAACTAAAATCTTACACTACATTTGATTGTTTAATTTGCGAGGTTACAGGCAACCAGCTGTCAGTCACTTTTCTCAAAAAAAAATGTGACTGAAGTGCTAGGCATCAATCAAAAATATCGCAGTTATATTAACAGCAAGAAAGCTCACCTCCATATGGAAATTTGGTTAGTAGCTCCGTCTCAGCAGCTCTCTGCATCCCAAATCAAGCACAAATATACTCATAAGAAAGGATGAAATGAGAAAGTTACTATTAAGCATCACAAGAATAATAACAATATCCACCTTAAACAATTTCTGGAAAAGATGAAGCATTCACATTTACATGCATTTCTGTACATACAAAGCTCAAAGCCAGCACAAATTAGAAAAACAAAAGTGATCACAATGATATCCCACCATAAAATATCGAGGTCCCTATTAACAGCACATACAATAAAATATTAATGTACTTATTTTCCAATTTCATAAGACCTCAAGGTTATGGAACCTTTTATGCATTTTTTGAGCTTGTGGAGAGGACTAAGCACGACCCCCACTAGTGTCACAGTGGTGGAAAATAGATTACAATACCAATCCTATTGAGCGGAGGTTATTAGCTCTATTTTATTTACTTATTCTTTTGATAAGTGAGATTACTAGCTTTATTGGCTGGTCAATAGTAGGGGCGCGCATTGGTCGTCGGTGTGGCTCCATGACTAACCTAGAATCGAACCGACACCCATGGAACTGAACCAAGCCAACCTTCAGGCAGGTTCAGATCAGTTCCGTCGTTCAGTTTGGGATCAGGTTAGTTTGGGTTCATTCCAACGAGTCCCTTATTTTGTAAAAAATGGTTAAAAATTTAATAAGTTGTATCCTTAATTTCTTAAAAAGTTAAAAAAACCACGTACAAATCCTTGACAAACTAGATATGACAAGGGGGTGGGTGAGGTATGAGTTAGGCTAAACCCTACCTCGCCCTTAATAGGAAAACTCCACCCCACACCCCGCCCCAATCCCGTGACGAGTTTAACCCCTTCCAGCTGAACTCTAATTAGATTCAAATAATTCTCCAAGAATAAAAATAGTGTAAATTATACAAACACTAACAAAACATAAAATTAAGAAAGAAAGAGGCTATATCCCAAGAATAAGCAGAAACATTAATGTTTGGGATTTATACTAAAAGACATGCTTTGTATAATGGTTTTAGTATTTATTAATAAATTAGTTATTTTATTTTAATGAGAATCTGTGTGAGCAATGTTTGCCTTGCGTTATTTATTTAATGGTTATACATGTGTTTCTCTTATTCTATATAGTAACATGCGTTTCACTTTGTGTGTATTGAACAAAACCGTATTAAGATAATTGTTTTTATACTGACTATATAAAATAATTAATATCTCAAGATTATTATGAGTGTTTATACTCTTTATCCTAATATAATAAATAGATAAGTGCATGTAATGTTTATTATTTTGATTTACAGAAGAGTGAGATTCTTTGTGGATGAATAAACTCAATGAATTAAATAATAACATTACATGTATGGTAAATATTAATTATTAATAGAATCTATGTCCCGGTATAAGAATTGATGATATCCCCTTAAGGAAGCTTATAAATTTTAATTATGTCAAACCCTACAGGTGGATTATGAGTTCGACATATCAAATAAACTAAATGAAATGTCTCAAGGAATTAAATAAACCTATTAAATTTAATTTAATAAACGGGTATTTATGATCTTAACGTGTGGTGATGAATAAACATTTAATAATATGAAACTCGAAATATATTCCTAGTATGAGAGGGAGTGCAATTATAATTCATTAGTGGTATAAATTATAATTTACATAAATAGAAATTAATCCTGATTGGATTAGAAATCCTTATTTGCATAGGAAGCTCTAATCATACTAATCATGCGGTCCCTGCTGTAACCTTTATATATACGCACTCTAAAAGCAGTTAAAGTTATACTTACTCATAATTAAGAGATATACATTTTTGTGAGAAAAGGAAACCCTAGTAGCTGCGAGCTCATTCTCTCTAGAGTAAGGCGTGTTCGAAGGATACAGTAGAAGTTCAAAGGTTGAGTTCAAGCAGTTGAATCTTTCTTCTTCTTGTTGCTGCTTGCTATTCGAAATCAAAGCAAAAGGATTTCGAAGTTCATACCTGCTGTTATTCGGGATCAAACTAGAGAAATCTCGATGACATGGTTCGAATCACGTAGATTAGTTTTTGCTAATTAAATCAGAATTTTTGATATCATGCGTATGCACTATAACCGAATCGTGAAAAATTCCGCAATCTCTAACAATTAAAACCCTAACACTTGTATAAACCAAGGATATTTTATATCATTAAATTGTAATAGGAGTAATTAGGGATTTCATAATATAGTCAGGGTAGGGGGACCAAAACCCTACGCCTTCCCAAACCGGCTTCCAATTTTATTTTCTTCTCCTTACTCCGGGCCTAACCCATTTATTAATGCCCCAAACCCTTACTATTAAGGGCGGGGTGAAGCTTGTTTTTGGTTTTTGGGTTAAAATGCCATCCCTATGACAGACCCAAATTGAACCGAACCCATAGAGACCAGATTGGTTTGTTTCTCAAGTCTTTTGGTTCTTTTTGTCAACCCCTAGTCAATAGAACTTATTCTACAAAATTCATACCCCTTTTTCCTATCATCTAACTCTTGTACCACAAATATTTTGGGGAAAAAAAAAACAAAAGAAAACTACATATTAGGAGAGTTTTAGTTTGTCTATAAGGAGCTAAAAAAATCCAAGAAATCTCGTTCTTCTTTTTCTTTTTTGTTTTTTTGGATAAGTATAAAAATCCAAGTAATCCTCCCAATAAGACTCGAACAATTTAACATATGGCTCAATGCTCAAGACTTTTCCTACATTCAAACTCCAAACATAGGTTAGAGGATCAACAAAGTTCTTTGAAGTATAATATGTTTGAGGCTCACCTTCATAGTCTCAACAAGACCCTCGTCAACATGACATGACATTATTGTGGATATCTAAGTACAATTTTTTGGCCAAAATACAGTTACTTTCGGGGAAAAAAATTCCAAAACAGTTCCAGATAAATTTATTTCTCCATATTGGGTCAAATTTTTGCATGCCAAATGTTATATAGAGAAAACAACGAGATGAACCAAAATTTCTCAGATGAAGTGTCCACTTTGGTTAGAGGCTATGAAAGCCTCCACTTATAGTGGATGCCTTATGAAAGTTACAAAGTCGTTATTATAAGTGGAGGCTTTGTGTTACTATACAAATAAAAAAGGTCTCCAATCACACTTATGTAGTGAAGACCCATCCAGTGACATCGATCCAAGCATCTCTAATCCCCTAGAAAGCCATGCTTGACCCCTTGAGCTTTTGCCAATATATTCACTTATATTGCAACACAGAGAGAGAAAACTTGTGCGTCATGAATAAATTATGGGATTGTCTTCCCCTCGCCCTCGTGCCATCTGGTCTAGAATTGACCGCTTTCCCAACAATGTCTCAAAAGGATGAATCACTCGTAACCATAGGTAACATGTCGATCTGTGTCCTTCAGAGGTCAGTCAACCCATTGGCGGCAACTAAAACAACTCCTTATCATTTCTAGCTCGTAATATGTCATCATTAACCAAAAACAGGATAAGATAACTTTGCTTGGACCATACACACTAGGGTATTTTTGCAAACATCAGCAGTCTCAGGTCAATAGGTTTGGTTATTCCATTATACTTGAGATCCTTAGCATATATTTCACTCTCAAAAATTGAAATTTTGTGCATAAAGAATTAAATTTTGACAATAATCACTTGTGATGCAAGAGATGATTGGGAGAACAAACCTTCGATCTTGGAACTTGTGAAAGTTGTCGTTCTTTAATTTAGTTGTGCGCTGCAAAATTATGTTGTGTCTGTGCTAGTATCCCACACGCATCTAAATGATCTTTTATCATGAATAATTACTATTGACTGGGATAAAGTATAGCGATAAAATAGCAATAATTATAATATGGCACCATCATATCCAATGTTATAGATGAGCACCTGGCTTAGAGGTCGCATAATCCAGTGACGCACCTTATAGATGAGTGCCTTCCAATCAAGGTGCCAATAGAGACCCAAAAATTTGGCCAATTTTCTACCCAAATTTTAAAGGTGAGAGAACCCTCTCACTGAGTATCCATCCACCGCGTTAGCAACCTATATATATATACGCATATATGGGTTGGCTTTAGTTTTTGTTCCACCAGTTCAGAGGGCAAAACCATAACTATGTCCTTCTCTCTCCATATACTAAGTAATTTGAGTGAACTTCTAAACTGTGACCCAGAGGTATTGTTAAGCCACTGTAACATCTGTGAGCTTCGTTGTAGTTTTTGAAGGCTGTAAGCACACAAGGCATCTCTATTTTCTAGATTTCTTGTTTTTGGATTCAACCCGCACAAGGTATGACTTTATTTATGACTTTTGCATGCGTTTTTGTTTCTCTAACATTGGAATTAGGGTATGCCTTTATTTATGACTTTTGCATGCATTTTTGTTTCTCTGACATTGGAATTAGAGTGCATGACCATCTGAAGAGTCTCCAAGACTTCTTGATCATTTAGGAGAAAAGAGATCTTACAGTGTCATATGTCATAGTTCTTGCCATCCAGTTTCTCTCTTCAAGTCAGCTACTATCTCTCTAGCCGCCATTTCTAGCTACACAGACGACAATGCACTGTTGGGAGTTTGATGTACTGTATCACCTCTGATACTTAAGAGCATTTGAAGGATGGATATGCAATTGTCAATGAGAAATCAACAAAGTTGAGAAATACATAGCAAAGCCTTTTCCTCAACTACTTGGGGTCGGCTACAAGATCACATTTCACTTGAAATCAATTATTTAAACTACTAATAGACACCTAAAGTTTTTCACTTGAAACAAGACATGACAATATCCTGTTGCTGAGAGCCTAAAACCAGGTATACTGAATGAAGAAGATTTGAAGTGTCCACCAAAGGCTTCACAAAATTATTATTATCCATTTCTACTGAGCTTTCTGAAGACTACGTGAAGAAAGACCAGTGATCTGGTTCTTCTAAAAGGTTGTCCTTGTAAATGAAGGTCACAAAGATGGTTAGTTCAATCAGCATCACTTGTGTCCGATGTTAATGGCTTGTCTGGTTTTAGATTATTTGGACTGATTTAATCAGTTTTTTAATTAAATTTCCTTAACAATTCAGACTCGAATCCATTTTATGCATTGTCAAAGTTCAAGTGTCAACCAAAGGAAGATGTAATCTTGGAATTGTGAATAAGTCAGATGGCCAAGTTCAAGCAATTTAAGAAGACCAAAGACAACTTGAAGAGCGGCAATGGGAGACTGAAGCAACCCAACTAGCCATAACTTTGTGATTGTCTGTTTTCCAGAACAGTAAACCCGAATGAGTTTTTCTGGTTCTTTTAGGGCAGTTAAAAAAATCACTTCAGTAGCAGTCCTCAAGTCCAGAGTTCTTGAGAACTTAACATCATACTTGTAAGTTAACAAGTACTAATAGCCTTTTTTAGAAGCCCAAGCCCAGTAAGTTTACAATACTTTTTGTGGTAGTTGTTTTGAGACTATAAGTGCATTACATAAGTGCATTAGCTGAAATTTAAATTTTGTAATTTCATAATAAATATAAGAAAGAAAATATAGAGAGGTAGATTTCTAGTGGACTTGCATTTTACTGTCCCTCCCTTGAACAGCTTAAGCAATCTTGCAGTTTCACAGCAAAATTGTTGCTCATCTTCCAAGTCAGCTCTTTTGGGTGCATCAGAAACGAACAGAAATAATTCAATTTCCAAGTAAATGTCCCTTTGGTATCATTGTTGCATTTCATTCCCTAATCTCATCAAATCATCCAATCAACAATTACTTTCTAATTGCTAAAGGAGCGACCAAAAATGTGTTGTTGATAGTACCTTTCCCTTGTAATATCCTTTTAGCAAGTAATTTACCAAGCCAAAGTCAGCAGCAGAGATATAGACAAATCTTTTCGCCCCTACAAACAAGAATGAAAGGAAAATCACCCTTATATCTTGAGTAACCATATCACATGGATTAGAGGATTAAGAAAACTTTTTAAAAAATTCAGCATTTCAAGTTTCCCAAAAATGTCAAGATGAAACTTATCCATACTCAACAAAATGAGCATCTACAAGATGTAAACTAACATCAAGAAAAGAGAGGGGTCCCGCACAGGGTCCTCTGTCACCAAAAGGAAATAGCATACAACCAAGCAATAAGCTAGCCAAAGAACTACATTCCGTAGGACAATTCAAAACATAAGTTTCTTCATAATAAACAAGGCACAAGCACCACAAGCCACCATGGTAACAATTGTTAATTTTCTGGTCTTCTGCTTTCCCTATCTTTTCTCAAATATTCCTTATGCATCCTTCCAAATAGACAATAGAAACACGAGTAAAGCAACATATAGCACCCGCAAAGCATGGACATAGATATCCTATACAAGAACGACCAAGTTTTCCAATGTGATGCATTATACAAAATATAAGAGTACAGATTAAATTTGGAAACAGTGATATGTATTCAAACAAAAACCTATAGATGTATAAATACATAACTGTTATATCGCTATACGTGCACAGATTAGTTATTTTCAATGAATCTGAACTAATCCAAGTTCCGAAATTGTAATGCCCAATTTCCTTCAGGAAATATGAGAATAATTCCCTATGACCAAGTACCTTCGACTGATTCAAACCCAATTTACCCTTCTTGCATCTTAGATTTCTCTTCCTTGAGGAATACCCACTGTTTTTGAAACCTTGGCATCGGTGAGTTATAGGGGGTTTTGGAAATAGTTGAAAACATCAAACAGCAATGGAATCTAGACAATTATGTTGGGTGAAAGTTCAATGGGTACCTCAGACGTCGGTCATGTGACTCATGTTACACATCGTAGTGTGGCACGTGCAAAAGTATAACCAGGTGGCAGCCTACACATAATTCAAGGAGAATGCTAGAAGCCCACGTACTCCTATATAATGTAGCAAATCAAACAGACCAATTGCGTGTAGTGTGTGTAGGGCTGGCTACATGGCTAGAGCCAAGCATGTCCATTGGCTTACCTTGTTTTTAGTTTCCCATGTTGTACCAACCAAACCTCATTTACATATGCGACGGTTGGCCTGAGTAGAAGAGGCTCTGGTTGCTTAAGCAAGAGGTCTTGGTTTGGTTTCGAGCCCTTGTGGATGCAGCAAACTTTCTTTAGAGAGGTCCCCACTTCGGCGGCCAACTGTACCTTGGAGGATTAGTCCTAGGTCAAGCCTTAATCGGCTAGCCTGGCGACACCTAGCGAAACCAAAAAAAATATATGCAAATATGCTAAATATGCAGTTGTAGTAGGCGCATGTGTCTATTTAGGAGTGGCTCTGTGTACGCAACCAACCCAAGCTAATTCCTTGTAATTATTTCATAAGACTCATTAAAAATGCTTAAACATGAGCAATTTTTAGGTTGTACCAGTCCAGAAAATGTTTAGAAAGGGGACAATAGCCAAGGTGAGTCCAAATCCTATATGAGTTTTCCTCCATTGGAAATTAAAATTGACACTAAGATAGAGGATTTTGGGGTTATTAAATGATACATAATGCGATACATGCCCTGCTCCCAAGGGTGGAACCAGAATTTTATTTTGGGGATGCAAAAAGTTGAAACACAAGTTTTCACCTAATGAAACAATTATTATATTTAAGTTTTTTTACACATTTTTAGATTAACGACATAAATTTTTAGATGAAAAATAAAATCAGTTTCTACTCAGCCTCAGCAAAGTATGACCCAAAAAAAAAAGACAAATTTTTTTTATGAGTAATAAAAATGTACAAAAAGAACGTGCCTTAAAGAGGGCGAACCCTTTTCAATTTGCATATACAAAAACCTTAATGCCTATAAACCTTATTACTTATAAAGTCGCTTAAAAGACCAAAAAAAAAAAAAATAATTGTTTCTTAATATATTTCTACTCAATCATGTATTAGAATCTCACATATTGTTGATTTTATTGGTTTAGTATGTACAAGAAAAACATGTAAGACTCATCGTGCACTATACAAAAATAAATCTTACTATTTTATTGGGTTTAGGTTTTAAATAGTGGGGGATGCTAGTAGAATATATTTTTGCTAAGACATTATATACCTATACTATATATAAGAAGATTATACAAAAAATTAGGGTGTGGCATGCAACCCCCACCTTATGGGTAGTTCCACCACTGCCTGCTCCTTCATACAAGTGACTTCTATCCATTAGGCCTTCATTAAAGGCTATTGCTCACTGGTACTATTTGGCTACGTGCATCTTTCTTTACGAGGTACCTTTTGCTATGCTTTCTTGGGAACCGTCCAACATATGCACTCAGTTCAACTGACTTCAACAATCGTGCATAAGTATTGACCTAGAGTATGATGTGAACCCACAAGGGATTTAGCACACTGGCAAACCTTCAATTCAAGCCATCAATCGACATAATGATAGTCTAAGATGTGCTTAATAGGCCTTCTAGGCCCTGCTTGCAGCCAAGGTTGATAGACCACAGAATTGAGCTTTTGCTCATCATTTGAGAAGCTATAAAGGTGCCTGATTGTATCTCGCTCTCTATAATATTGAGGTCAAAGCTCCAAGTGCTTTGTCCTTGCAATTGGGGGTCCACCAAAAGGGAGCGTCAATATGACAAATGTAACGTAAATACGATATCTTCGTGTCCCATACATGGGCTGACATGCATTTATTCTAGATGACATGTCATGGACATGCATCAATGTTATGTCATGCGCCTTCACCTGGTTATGCCTTCCCTAACCATTACACCTCATACTATAATTTAAAATGCCACCTCTCAATACTTTGTAAATTTGAGACACATGGGCAGCAGGACAGGGTACCAAAACAATCAGCTAGACTGCCAACCATAAATTTTAACAAATTCAAAAGGCGGCCGCTAGCCTGTCATTCTATTACTAGTCAACATCTTACAGGTCAGCCTTAATGCACTGCTGAACAAGTTGATAATATCAGAAAGGATATTGTGGAACCTTATTAAGAGAGTTGGTGACATCTCTAAGACTGCTGCTTTCTTGGCTTGGGTAGCAAGCTCAAAAGCCAATGAGATATTTGAGCCAACAAAGCAGTCCTGCAATGGGACAGTACGTTGGAACCTCCATGCATCCAAAATTGAAGATATATTTCTTGTTTGTGACCTATTTTGTTAGCCATTGTTGTTTTCCATTTGGTTCTTATATAGTTTTTCCTAGAGAAATAGGCGGTCTTCCTCTTTGTTCTTTGTGTACTCTTCTCGCTTATTACCAAAGTTAGTGTCTATTATCCCAAAAGGACAACTGGTTTGTCAGCAACAGACCATAGCAGGAGCATCTGAAAATTCGTTTGAATGAGGATAGCCATAGGGTAGTGCTTTTTGAGTAACATGCACACGTACCAAACTGAAAAATAAAATCAAATAGATGCAGGAAGGGGAAAAAAGGCACGATCATGTATATGCATACAAAAAACTTGATAGCACTCAAGATAAAATAGTGATAGTGTCAGAACCACAAAGAAAGTACAACGCAAGTATGAGTCCTCCTAGATTGAATCAATGAAGAGTTAACTGCAAACAAACATTTCATGACAAGAGAGGGGTGCATTGGCCATGATATATATTACTTCAACAAATACATTGCTATAGAGTTGAAGCAGAATCCTTGCACAATTTCACATCATAGTTCTCATAGAGCTGGGCATCTGGTTGAAAGAAGCAATATTTCAATGCAAAGGCCAAAGTCAATTTTGATGGGTCATTAAAAAATCTTTGAATCTTCTAGAAGACAACAGAATTACGTTTCATTCACCAATATCATTAACAAGTGCCACTGGCATGACCTCTTTGAAGGTAGCTCTGTCTTCATAGTCTGTTAAATTATATGCTTAGGATTTAAACATACTTTCCAAAGATCCACAATATTTAGATTCAAATACAGTGATCACCGTGGATAGCTCGTGTGATTCTGATTATACATGGTGCATAATCTGCCTAACTGCAAGGGTTGGACCACATTCAATGCATTAATTACTAATTTCTAGAACTTTTTTCTCCCAAACCCCAGTCAAAATACAGTGCTAATGTTTACTTAGTCAAGTTTCAATTTATGAAAGCTCCTCTATTTAAACCCTCTCCATTACCCTCTAAAATAGAACCCAAGGCCATCAATGTACTGAGTCATTTAAGGCATATCATTACTCAATAGTCAATGGTCCCAAGCAGCTCAATATTTTTCAACATCTTATAGCATTTTCCAAAAAATTGCAGAAATGTTTTTTCTTTTTTAATAATTAACTAAAACCATAAGTGGATATAAAATTTAGTGTCCCGAGATTGCCAGCCAATATTTTAATAAACTTGGTTGAAAACAATAAATAAAAAATGCACATCTCTAAGAGGCCAGGACAACTCATTAGCCATGAAGAAAAAAGTGCCTCGTATAAGAGGGTATGGTATGGAGTCCTTAGTGAGAAAAACATTAGGGTGCGGCCCACCATCTCAAGAACCGCTTTCTTACTTTCTTTTTCATATTTTTTCCTGTCGAAAAACAACCCACCAGTCACGCAAATGGGAAAAGCAGAAGAGTTCCATTATGGGCACTAAACATCATCTTACTAATTACTATTTGGTCTCACTAGTTCAATCACAACCAAAGTACATTATTACATGCAATAAGCATGAAGAAACATCAAGAATGGAAATACTATGTCAGCATCCTATTGAGTACTTTTTTGAGATCAAACACCCTGCTACTTGTGGAGGGTTTTTGCAGAAACATTATTGAACAAATTTGAAGTCTTCATCAAAGGATCTTTGGAAATGAGAGGCTAAAAATCTAGAATATAATTTCTTATGTCATATGTTTAGGCATTCGGAAAGAGCATTTATGACACAATTATTAGAAAAGAACCTATGGTTGATTAACTTGATTCTAACGGAGAAGATTTAATTTCTTGGAGAAATTTAGCAATAATGACTACATCAATATTAAGAAATAAGGATTATATCACATAAGCCTCTTGTATGCTTTGGTGGACGATATCTATGTAGCAGATGTTTACAACAATGCAACAATTACCTAGCAGGATGTCAGCAATCAAAGGAAGAGGGGAGGGAAAAAGTCATCATCGAGAGAAAAACTTCTCTGTATTACAGTACCTTGTTCTGCAGCAGTTCTTATTGCATTGATGTTTGCAATTCCATTGATCTTATACATATATGAGTTGGAGCCAAAACCACCAACACAAGAGATCTGCAAAAGCTCAGGTGAAATTAGAAGACACAATCAACATCTTTGTCAAAACTGGGAAAAAAGAGATACTCATGATAACTTTTTTCTACATCTGACAGAGCCTAGAATAAACAACAAAACGTGACCAGAAAATCATACAAACAAAATGCTTAGCATGAAAGATAGATTTACATCTCTTTAAAATATATATCTATATATTTGCATGAACGTTGGAAAAATTGCTCCTTTTGCAAGAAAGGAAATTTAAAAAACTCTACATTGAACTAGTCACACCATCTCAAATGGATTCTACTCATGCATACCCCATTGAGACTCCCTCTTTGTGCTTGCTAAAAGAGCCATATCCTTCACTCTCCTTCATAATGAGAGTGCAGACCAAGTAGGAGATGCACTGTGGGAACTGAATAAAAGATTGATTATATTACACATTTTAATTTGATTAATACATCAAGCAAAAGAAATACTACTGATGGCTTGTCTAATGGATCAGAGAACACCTCAATTTACAATTAGCTACAGATATGTATAATTGAGAGCAAGATTCCATCCTCACTCATAGTCCCATCACACATGAAGTCAAAAGAAACACTTCAATGATTTGTCTCATGTATGAAGGAAGACTCCAAATTTTTTTTCTGACCAATACAATCGGTGAGGAGGGAGGCAGTAACAGGATTCCCTCAAAGACTTGCAGATCTCTATCTGACATGTGTACACCGTCAACACCCTCCCCTCCCCCTCCTCCCTCTCCTCCCTCCCCCCTCTTTTTCAATAATATCCACCAAAAAGAAAAAGAAAAGAAAGAACAAGAAATGAAACAAAAAACAAAACATAAGAAAATAATTCCATATATAATATTTATGTGAACAAATTGAGACGTGCTCCAAGGAGTTATAATTTTTTTAATGAGTAGTAAGAGACTTGTACTAAAGAGGCATCAAGGAGATGCAACCTGTATACAAAAGGAGACCCCAAACAAAAAAACAAAGACAGCACATGAACGTCAACAAGCCTTACTCCTCCATGTTCTCTACAAAGTCCAAAAATTGACCTAGATTGGCTTGATCTCCGAAAACCAACTAAGCAGAATAGATACAGTGTTACTCTTTGAAGGGCAGTTGTCCACAAAAGGTTTCTTTTAAGAGAAGCAATGACATTAGATTACATTTCTAACAAGAATTAGAGATTTTAAAAAACTTAATATTATTGCTAAACTTTCTTAAAGCTTTAGATGTTTTCTTAGAATGGCTTTGGACATGCCTGGAAAGTTTGGAAAATACAAGAGAAAGGGAATATTGGATTCCAAGGCCAATACAGCTATCTGATAAAATACTTGTTTAGGATTTTCTTAGGGAATTAACTATTAAACATTAACAAAATTTATGTTTTTCTTTAATTTCTAAGTGTTGGGATTTTCTACCATGGGATGTCAAGTGGGCTGCGAGAATGGGCTTCTGTGTATGGATAGACTTTCTTGTTTTGGGCCAATTTGATTGGACCCAAGTTCTCCTAGCCACCAACTTAGCCCTTCAATTTATAAATATATAATGAATAAATTAGTTGGAGACAATGAATGAATGAAGAAATATTTCAACTGTTTTCTTTGATGCGTAATGCATCATCCATTAGGTGTGATTGCCTAAGACTGTGTAATTGTGTACCTCCTTCCTTCTTGTTCTTCCTCTTCCCTTGCATTTTCTCAATTTCACCTAAAATTTTCTAACTAAAGTCCTGCTTCTTGTTCTTTGATCTAACCCTGTTTATCTCATCATTCAGCCCACAAAAACACTAAAGTGAGAACCCCTTGTCTACCCTTTCCTACTCATCCACAACCAATTTCTGAGCCAAACCTGATCTTGAACTCTTTAAAGTAGCCCAAACCAGCCAAAGTACTGTACCCCAGGTATGATTCACAGCGCCCCAACAGCCCCCTAAACCTCTTTCTACTATTTTAACAAGGTCCTCTAACCCTTATTCTTATAATAGACCATTAAAATCTCCTAAAACCTTCACTTGTTCCCCCAATTGCCACCAAAAGCTCACTGTAATCAGCTCTTTGAATTAGTATAGTACTGAATTGCCAAAAGATCCTACACCACTTTTATAAAACATTTATGGCAAATTTGTTTAGTAAACTCAAAAATTCGCCAAAGTGACTAGAATCAAGCTAGTGGGTTAGAAAGGACTATAATGTGGAACAATACAGAAAAGAATATCTACCATTTATAACCAAAAAGTATTCTATGGTTTAAAGCACAAGCCACTGTTTGGACCCAAGAAGAGAGGGGCTGAGAGAGAGAGAATCTGACTCTATGTTACCTGGAACGTGGATCATTCAATACGCGGAATGGAAGTAGGAACGTGATATGCCACATGCTTGGAAATATGGTATGATAGGAATAGACTTGTATAAATTACACAATCAAAAGTTAATGTATTTTTAGAGCACTTTTCTTTAACAATTAAACATCCAATAAAATATAGTCTATTTTTTCAAATTAAGCATGTCAAAGCACATTTATAGAAACATTAGAGTCCATTTTTTTTTATATTTTGTCCTACCAAAACTCCACTATCCTTAGATTTTCATTCATTATATGTATTGTTTTCCTCTTTACGTAAGAAAATAAATAAATAAAAGTTTTGGGATCACTTTAGATAGCTAATTTCACCGTTTTGGAATGCAACTGTACCATGCTTCGGAACGTGCGTTACAATTCATAAATTGCTAAGGTATTAGCGTTCTCTGGCAACACTGATCTGACTCTACATTTCAAAACCTTTTGCACTTGCATTGCATTTAAGAAATTCTGACCATTTAATAAGTTTTCTTCTGCTTTCTTGTCTATATTGAATAAACAGCTCTATTTCTTGATAGCATTACCTGTCATATCTACAACATTTGTGTATTTTAATTTGTAGTTGAACGGTTTCATCTTCTTTTCTCTATGCTAATAGGCTCCTAAAACTACAATCACTCTATTTTTCAGTGTTGTTAAATGACATCAATTTAGTACATGAAAACAATATTTTTACACCTTTATTCCCGAGGTTAGCATCTTGCACTACTAGTTCACCTTTCAAGTGTCCATGATGCGCAAATGCAAAAGCAAATGCAAACAAGTACTGTCAAAAGAATCAAGCTCAAATGCACTTACTGAAAGGGAGTGAAAACGGAAAGAAATATTAGTAGCAGAGCTGTAATAACCCAAGCGTGAGTGGGTTTCACCATTTAGGAGCCTTCTGGTCTATACATAGCAATCCCATTTGTTGAACTCTTAACAGATATGGCCTTCCTTTGGGAAGTCATAACAATCCATATAGGCAAAACAGAGTTAACAGCCCCTCCTCAACAACCCCACAGCACCCTCCACGTGGGGAAGGGGGCAGGGAGAGGGGTGCATGCCAAAGGAAGAAAAGAAAAAAGATATCAAGATAGAATGAATGAACAAAAACAGTATCCCAAAATTAAGAGAAAATTCTGACATCAAACATACAATGCCATACTGCTAGAACCAAAAGTCGTGAATAATAAAGTAGGTTGTACCAAAGGATTATAAGAGCATATAATTCTTTTTCTTTTCCATTTTCCTTTTGTGATGGAACACATTACTTTTCATTCTCCTTCACAATACTACAGCAACATCAAAGGGTTAAGGCACTACATACCACAGCAGTCACTCCGCTCAATGCTTCCTTCCATGAATCATCAGCAAGCAAGTTTCCTGACAGCAGGGCAAAAAAGATAGAAAAAGAGTTAGATGCACTACATTGTCCCAAGGATAGGATAACCAAGAAACATACCAAACAAGGTAGCAAACCTTGATGCCAAATCACATTGTCAGCCCATGATTCATTTATAGATGACCTACCAGACCTGCAAGAAAGAAGCAACCCGTTTTAGGTGTACGAGAAGTACTATCAAAACACAGTCAATCTAATCACATGGCACACATGTAAGAAGGAAGAAACCAAAAGCACTCCCAAGAATATAGAAATAGACCATTATGGCATGTTATACAATACTATCTACAAGACATTTCAATAAAACATTATTGGTTGAGTTACATAGGGAAAGTGTCATGTTTCAAAATATCCAAACTCCATAAGGAAGTCAGTAGACTTATAAGTAGAGACAAAACGCTATAGCCAAGAACATATTTTTCATTTTTCCTTCCTTTAAACTAGTGGAATTATATATTGGTCTAGAAAATAATCATGCCAAAGAATCTCTTCTATACTCGCCAGCATTACTGGTAATTTTTAAAATTTTATGAACAAAATGCTGACTCAACACAATAAATAGAATAGAACAGGTAAACATAGAACTTAGCATATTTATGAAGTCCAAATGATAGTACTGAGGCAATATTTCATGCAAGAGCAAGAGGATACCAACAGAAGATGAGTGTACATCATCCCTGTCAGTTGGAAGAGATCGTATCTCGGTTTTCCGTATAGCTATCATAGTTTCGCATGCAATTTGAAAACCATAAAACAGACACAGTTGTATGTGACCAATCAGGGAAAGTGTGAAAACTATTTTTAAGTATAGTTCATTCAATCTGCCTCGTACAAACATTCCCTTGAGGATCTCAATGCTTAACAACATTGTACGGTCTGCAGAATCCTTTGCAAGAGCAATGCGCTGAGAATGCATAACGAAGATTCCACCATCATGTAGAATTCCTTTGCATTAGCAACACACCAATTCATCATTGAAACCATATGATGGTTTGTGATCACAATTATTTTACTTAACTAGATTATCTATGTAAACACGATTTTCCTTGAGAAAGGATTTCATGCAATGAAAATTAACATAAGATTAGAGAAGACTAAATTAACCAAAATAAGGGGTGAACTATCGTCTCAGCAGAAGCATCGAGCTGATGCTTACGTGGATATATAAAATGTAGACACCCATACGAGAATAATACAATTAACTAAATCAAATACCTGCTGAGGCTCACAATGGACAAACCACAGTCTAATGCTTCTTTGCAAACATGTGAACCAACAAATCCATTACCACCCAACACAAGTAACTGAATCAAAATACATAAGGATCAGCATAAATGATAGCAGAGGCAGACACTAGCACTTGTAAAGGTTGAATGTAGTAACTTACAACTCACACCATTAACTACCTTCTCTGATGGAGGTGGGGATAAATTTATTGTTTCTCCTTCATCAACTTTGAAGGGTTCATCGACCTTAGAATCCGTTGACAGCAATCTCCCATTTCTGGCTGCTGCCATCGTCCTGTTTCAGTAGAATTAAGGAAATAAGTAATATAGATAATACTCCTTTAGGAAGAAAATGAGACAACCAAAACTTTTGTGACATGGATGATTTTAATCCACACATGGAAATCGAAATCAAAATCAAAATGCCAGAAGAATGAAAAAAAAAAGGAGCTCACGCAATTAATGTCTAATCCCCACCCCACAACCGTATGAGTAAAAAGATTGAAACTTTTACACACATAATGTCGAAGAAATGAGATGTCTTGATTAATCAAACACTACTTAGTATTAAAAGCATGCAAATCTTTAATATTTAATTTGATGGCAGTCTATTCAATCTTCTCTTCACCAATTCACAACTGCAATGGCATCTGCCTATTCAGTTGGAGCCTTACCTTAAAGTTAGGGTCCTCATTTTGAAAGTTGGCGTACACGAATTATAACAAATATGGAAAAAAAAAAAGGACAGAAAAAGGGCTACAGCTTTCACAATGCATCATCTTACCTACTACACAAAAGCTCGTTACCATGTGTCTAGCAGGCAAGATAATGCGGTGAGAAAAGGCAGTGCATGTAGCATTGCTCAAAGGACAGAGTTGACTTCATCAGGCAGCAATATTAAGCTTATGGCTAAAACTACGTTAATCAAATTCCATCAGTGATCAGGAATTAATAGGTCTAACTGTCTATAGACTATTAAGTTCAATGTTTTACAAAATAACAAAACAGATGCACCAGATGAGCCCATGCTGACTGACTAGGCAGAAGGCAATTGTGATTATACTACTCCAGTTATCAGATTAACATCAGAAAACTGACACTGGAAAATGCCAGCATTTCTGTGGTACAACCACTAAAAAGTTATGGCTTTTCAAAACAAACATCACTCTGATCCCAGTGCGTATCCTTTCCGAACACCAAAATAGAGCTCAATGACTGTCAGGAAGCTATTAGAACTCAGAATTTTCTTTACTTGAACGGCTAAAAGAAGAAAGGCGAAAAGGGGGGGAAATAGAATTTTCCTTACTTGGCCCCCAAGAAAACAAAAGAACTTCACTCAAGGGAGCCCAATAAAACTTCATTGCAAGGTTGAAGTGAACTTTTCTCTTTCAGAAATCATGAATGCATAAAACAGAAGTGAACTCCATGTTCTTTTCTTTTCCTCAGATTAATTGGCAACATGGTGCAGTGTAAAAATCAAATGTTCACAATCACAAAAAAATGCAAAAGCAAATCATTCGAGTTCCAGTAAACAGCACTATATACATATATCAAAACCAAATGCAGTGATCTAATGACATAAACATAACAAAAAGATACACAAAAATACACCAAACTCTAGACCATCGAGGTTTGAATTTGTTGGAATACGTTTCACAACATGTTCCAAGCAGGAAATATTTCCAAGAAAAGGAAAGGGAAATTCAGCAGAATTACCTATTAAAAATATCCGTTCTCTTCCTACCATTCTTTTTTTCTCGGCAACCAAACAGAGCATTTAGTGGGAAGAGGTGCCATAGGCACGAATTAGGGAATCCTTACCGTAATCTGGAGAGAGACTGTCTTGAATGAATCAAACGTGACATGATCTTCTTCAAAGCAGAGCTCCCACACGGCCACTCGAAAGGTTTCTTCAGGCGCGAGCAGGTTCTGTTTTCATAAGCACGCGAGAGAGAGAGAGAGAGAGAGAGAGAGAGAGAGAGAGAGGTGGCACATGGTACGTAATGCTGCTGACAGATATAGTGCACAGGTGGCTCATTCTAAAACTAGAGGGAGTGCTCAAAGGAGAATCCCAGGTGTTGTGCGGGTACACCCAAAACATGGGGCTTCGTACTTTTTATTGACGTGGCAAAATCAGATGACTCCAGTTCTTTTCTTCCTTTTTTTTTTTTTTATTCTTCTGACTGGTTTAAATTTGTTTGAGGAAAATAAACATAAAAATTAAATTAAACTACCTGTATTTTTTAGTCAGGAAAAAACCTAAAAATGGGAATAAGGCCCATAGTTACTAAAAATAGAATTTAATGACAAAATGAGATGGAAAATTTACATTTGCTCATTATGATAAAGCTAAACAAACAAAAAATTCATATAAAATTTTTGTACAAAATGATGTGTCTAGCCTTTCACTTCAAAACAAACACTCACGATAATGGTTTTTAATTACAAAACAGCTACTATCACATCATTTTTGTGCAAATTTTATATGAATTTTTTTGTAAGAATAGCATTTTTCATAAAGTAATTGACTCCCAAATTTCCTAGTCAAAGATTACAACCATATAACCCATTAAGACAAGAAAAAATATTTAATACAATAGTGATGTCATGTCATTTTTGTTAATTTGGTATTATAAGGCTAAAAGCTAATCAAATCATACCAAATACAAGTTTTAAAATTCAATCACTTAAAATTAAGAAGAGATTTTATCTAACTACCTCACTACTTGAAGATGTGTCATAATTAAGATTTCAACACATGCATTTAATATTATTTAATTGAGTTGTGATGCCAAATGATGTGGTATCACTGTTACATTAAAAATTTTCTCAATTAAGACCTCTTAATTAACTAATTCCTTAATTGTTGATATTTTACAGTCTTATTTATGATTTAATTAGTTATAGAAAAATGATACCCACAACTGCAAATGTGAGTTACGCACTTGTTGATAGGTACCACGTTAGGTGAATTCTACCAAAAATATAGCACTCATTCGCTGATGGGTGATCTACCACCGCGGTTGTAGGTAGTGGACCTCTTGATTGTAAAGACATTAAGTGAAAATTGAAACACTGACAACATCATTAAATTTGGTCGTTGCATTCAAAATATGTAGAGGAACTATGTAGAAGATTGTTCTGAAGAGTTGATAAAAGTGAATTCTGATCTCTTTTTTTTTCTTAAAGTTGGTAATTATAGTCAATTTCTCATTCAATCAAAGAGAATTTTGCAAGCAGTTAAATAAACCATAGTTTGATTGTGATATTTAGGCCGAAGACAACGGAGTTGATGGTTGCTTGTTTTATGCTCTCTCTCTCTCTCTCTCTCTGTGCTTTGGTTTACCTCTACTATATGTAGAAGCCTTTTCAGGATTGTTGTTCTTCCAATAAATGACTGTACAACTTATCTTCTCTAGTTTAACAAATAAATGAACAAAAATTATTGTAATAATCCATTGAAAAGTCTTACCCGAGTAACACAATCAGCCTGCATAGGTGGACGAATTGCAGTTTGGTTCGCGAATGAGCGGATTAAATGCCAAATTGCTTAGACATTCACGGATTGACGTCAAATGTCAAATACTTCGGCGATTCACTGGAGAGAAATAGCGCATGCAAAACTTATTTGTTCACCAATATAAGGTACATTAATTGAGTTTAATGATGTGAATAGGCCACTTCAGATTTAAGTGTCTTGTCCTATAAAATAAATAATTCATTGGGATTAGCATACGAGTGTAACTATAGCAACTGTACCCAAGCAAACCCAACATTGATATCCCTGAAACCAAGCCCTCGAAATTCGTAATTTTTCTGCTGTAGAAAGTTTTGTTTTAGTAATAACTTTTGTTCAGAAAAGTTTGTTTTTATCGCCGTTTGTTTTAAAATAATTTTTAAAATTTTTAGTGTTCAAATTTAAGCTCAACTCATATTTGTCATTTTTGGTAATTTTTTATATTTTCTTAATTTTAGCCATCAATTCGAGTTTGTAATATAATAAGATGCAAGGGTTTTTTTTCAAAATAAATAATTTAGAAAAGTTTTTTCTCAAAATAATCAAAGGCAAAATATTTTTCCCGAAATAAGATAAAACGTAATTTTGAGTTACGTTGTCAAAGAAAACGTAACCCTGAAATGCGTTTTATACAAAGCTGCAAAAAAGCCTGACCTGATTCCTAACAAAACGTAGTTTCTAATTGCATTTTTTCAAAAAACATAGCCCTTAGTTGCGTTTTCTTGCCCCTGTAATTTTTCTCACTGCTTCACTCCCTCTCACTCCCTCATCTTCATCTCACTCTCTCGCCCCTCACTCTCTCCAATCCCTTAATCTCCAGCCCCCCCTTCTTCTCCTCCTCACTCCCTCTTCTTAATCTCCGGCTGTCAGTTCTTCTATCCCCACTCCCTATTCTTCCTCTTTTCTTCACTCCCTCTTTGCAGACAACTCCATCGACCAACTCTCCTCTCTCACTTTCTCTCTCCTTTCTAAAGGCATTGCAATAAGGTAACAATATCTAATGTTAAATAGATATATATTTTATAATACATTTGACAGATTACTAACTCTCTATTATTTTATTTGTAGCCATATTTGCTGTTTGTGCTACTTTGAGAAAGGATTTCGTTATTTTGCAGACTGAATCAATTAGTCAATTTCATTGGTAAAATATTTTATTTATTTATGTTGGTAAGGTAACTATTATTTGTGTCGTGATTAGCGTGATTATTTATTTATGTTGATAAAATAATTTTATTTAAATATATAAAATCAAAATTGTTGTAATAGTTTAGTAAAAATAATAATGAGTAAATATTATAATATTGAAATTGTTGGTAAGATAGTCATTAGTAAGATAGTTATTTTATTTATTTATGTTAGTAATATAATTTTATTTAAATGTATGAAATCGAAATTGGTGTAAAAGTTTAGTAAAAATAATAATGAGTTAAATAATTAAATTTAAAACCGTGTTAGTAATTAGTAATAAAAATGTGTTAGTAATTATTTTAGTAAAAATAATATTGAGTAAAATAATTAAATTTAAAAATATGTTAGTAATTAGTAATAAAAAATATTATAATATCGAAATTGTTTTAAGATTTTAGTAAAATAATTAAATTTAAAAATGTATTAGTAATTATTAATAAAATATTATAATATTGAAATTGTTTGGTAAGATATTTATTTTATTTATTGATGTTGGTAAGACAGTTTTATTTAAATGCATAAAATCGAAATTGTTGTAAGAGTTTAGTAAAAATAATAATGAGTTAAATAATTAAATTTAAAAATGTTTAAGCAATTAGTAATAAAAATGTGTTAGTAATTATTTTAGTAAAAATAATATTGAGTAAAATAATTAAATTTAAAAATTTGTTAGTAATTAGTAAAAAAATATTATAATATCGAAATTGTTGTAAGATTTTAGTAAACTAATTAAATTTAAAAATGTGTTATTAATTAGTAATACAACGCTCATCGTATTATGATCATGCCCCAATCTAACCCTTAATCATTCATGAATCTAGAATTAAATCTCATAAGATATGCTATGGTCCCTTATGCGAAGTATCAACACATCCATTATCAATAAGAAAGGTCAACCGATAGATCACTAATGAATTCTAGCAATGGGAAGTACATAGTGAGAGAAACCATACAATACCATCATGCAATAGATAAAGACAAAATATCCACTAACTCATATCTGAAATAGAACCTGTGTATACAAGAGGTCGATATACACTGAAAGAAATATATCATATAAACTCAAAATAGGTATGTAATCATATGGAACTGAAATGGGCTACATCAAAAATGCTACAGAGTTTTGATACATCGACAAATGAAATGTATACATTGAATGTACATGCGATGCAATACATGAGATGCTATACATGTGATGCTATCTGAACTCCACCCCGCCCAAGTCCGAAATCATCATCATCTTGAAAATCATACCCTCCTAAAGATGTAAGGTCTGTAGTACCGACAGCTAAGTTAGGAAAATCGGGCTCCTCATCCTCCCGAAATCTAGCCAAAATGTCAATCAACATCTGACTCTGACGTGCCTACTCCTGTCAAATCTCATCCTGAAACATAATCTGAGAGGTCTGAAGCTTTGCAATCTGAGTGTCCAAGATTGTTTATAAAGTAGTGATCTGTGTTGCGTAGGCTATCTCTAGAGTCACACACCTCTGATCGAGCTCGATATAGGCTGTCTAAAGACCTACAATGGACTGCTGCATCAACTGAATGGTTGCGGTCTGCCTCTCAATGTGCGGACTCTACTGATCTAATAGCTGGCTGAATGCCTATAATGCTGGACTCGCCTGGGCTGGCTATGGCTCACCCTCGCCCTACGGCTGCTGCTGCTCTACTAGAACCTACTGTCCTTCTGCAGGAACTTGTTGCTGCTGGGCCCGTTGCTAGGCCTAAACAAGAGCCTCAGCCTATCTCTAAATGCCCGTTAATTGACCTGTGGCCTTATTATGAGTGGACAGGGCAATCGTGCACGTACTGGAGCTAAAGGGGTGTCATTTGGAACTGCCACTCTGGCACGTACAATCAACTCAGTCATCATGCCAACAAAAGGTAATGCCCCCTGTGGCTTCATCGAAGCCGCCAACTCATAGAAAGCTCCAAACATATAGCGGGGGAGGTCAATGGTCCTACCCGTCCCAAGGGCATAAAGTAACTGGCCTTTACGCCTACTCACCTCTCCCCGATGCCCTAACGGATAGATCGAACCGCAAGTGAAAACAAACATCGGGCATACCTAAAAGCAAGGAATTTCTTCTCAATTTGAAAAGAAATCCACTAGGTATTAGGCTGGCAAATCTTGGTGACCATCACCTCATGATCTACCTCACCCTGTTGGGGCCAACTCAAAGTTCGGTCATAAACCTGGGGGAGGCCAAAGAACTCTGCAAAAGTGGTTGGGGTGATAGTAATGGTCTTACCCCTAACTGTGAAAACTATGCGCTCATCCCCAACAACATCCGAAAGTGCTCAAATGTTGGCCATCAGCTCAGCAACCAGTCTAGTCCTATGTTGGCCACTGTATCGTGCCAACCGAAGCCAACCACGATCATCAAACATCTCTCTCCACAAATATGGCTCCCCCTCAAAGTGCTCAAGAGCTATCGCTCTCTCCTGCACTGGGCCCCTCCAACTAATAATCCAGTCATAAAGCTACTGGGCCTTTCTGTCAACAAACCGGTAGGCATCAAAAGCGACGGGGATCCTACGGACCTTCTAGGTCCGCAGAGCCATCTATACTAATGAACTAACTAAGCTACTAAACTAAAAAAGAAAGACAAGTAAATGAAAAAGAAAGGCTCAAGGAATACCTAAAGATGGACTGAAGACGGGCACGGAGAAGAAGGACTATGGCTGGAATCTGGCAGGGCTCCGCTGCACTATCAAAACACTCCTTCACTCACCCTCTCTGAGTCAGCTCTGAGTCGACTCAACTTAGAAATGAATCACAATTTAAAATGAGGGGTTTATATAGAAAGTCGAGGGCACTGTACTTACAGTAGATAAATGCGTACGTCCGGTGCCGAAGTGCTAGCGTACTTGCGCTCAGGCAATCAGGACCGTACGTACACACTAGGTCACCGTACGTACTGTCAAGAGGAAATGAACCGCCAGCCATTAAACAAAAGAAATGCCATGTCAGCGTACGCACGCAGACAGACCGTACGTACGCTTCAACCACCGTATGTACGGTAAGACTACTATATGTACGCTAATGAAGAAAAACACACAGCTATTAAAATTTGATCTACTCTGCACGAAAAAATAAAAAAAAAAGAAAAAAAAATTGGGCCCAAAATAGCAAGAACAGGGGAGATTGCTCTGTAATCGACCCTCACCCCCCACCTAAAACAATGCATTGTTCTCAATGTAAAACAAGAAGCCACAAAAGGAAGAAACAAGGCAACATGAGAGTGATTAAGTAACCCACCAGTTCATTAAATAAGAAAACTGAACAATACAACGCCAAAGATGACTGGAACAACAAGGAAATGAGAAATAAAGGGCCCCTACAAAAGGAGTCTGGAACAGGCCAACCTACATTGCTAACTACCACCTAGTGGATCACTCGAGTCTATTTATTAGAAGTGTTGGAACTGGAAGACGCGGCAGCATCCTTCTTGGTTAAGCCGGAAGATGATGGAGACGACTCGTCAAGGAGACGAGACGCCACCAAGCAAGCCACAGTGATGGCGTCATCCGCGGGAAGCCGAGACAAGGAAGTGTAGGTGTAGGCCCGTAAGAATGTAGCGTAATTCGGATCCTCCAACTCATCGGAACTCGGGGATCGAGAAACACTCTCGTTTGCCTTGGACGGCTCCTTGGATGACATGGAGGGGACGGAATGCAACAAGGAAGGCCAATGCAACAATGTGGCAATGTAGGGAGAGAAATGAAGGCAAGAAAATTATGGCTGGGAGCCCCCCCTTAAAAGCCTAAGATATCACATGCAAGAGAATCACTTGTGTGATATGAAAGTACTATGTGGTTGGGATTCCTTACACACAATCAAGGATATGTGACTCCCCCCAAGAAACAAGTAGTTGGGCCCACCAAAACAACCTAGCTACCCCTAACTAAACCCAAGAATGGAAAAGGGACTAACTACAAGAGCCCTCACTCAAAAGCTAACTTAAAATACTTCTAAACAACAAAACCCTATTCCTAGCTAAATGAAAACAACCTAACTAATAACAAACGAAGAAAGACAAAACAAAATCAATCATACTCTAAAAAAAAAAAAACTAAGAAAAAAAGAAGAAAGCTACTCTAAACTATTCCTACTCCTAAAAGACTAGAGCATAGGCCATCATCAATCAAAAGAGGATGGATCAATGAGATCCACACAATCTAAGCCGCCCTAAAAAGTCTCAAAATATGACTTCAACCTTTGGCCATTCACCTTGAAAACTGACCCATTAGTGAGGTTCTTCACTTCTATAACACCATGGGAAAAAATATCAGTAACAAGCTAAGGACCCTGTAAGCACCCTATTTTTGCCAACTCGGCAGTCTTTAGTCCATCCAGACTTGTATTCAAGTCAATATGGATGTATTCCAATCTTAATCAACTTTCCAAGTCTAATCCCATCAAATCGATCGCTTCGAGGGCCTATTGTAAGCACCCCATTTTTGACCGCTCGGCATTCTACACTCCGTCCAGACTTGTTTTCAAGTCATTGTAGGCATATTCCAATCGAAACCAATTCTCTAGGTCCAAATTTCGTCTTTCCATCGCTTCGCGGGCCGGTCAGGCCCAAATAGAGGCAAAATGATCAAAATGCCCTTAGGGGCATTGTCCTTTCCTTTCCGTTTCCATTCCCACTCTCGAGACAGTTTATTCCTCGAGACGGTTCCAATCCAGGCACGTCTCTTCAGAGACGGTAATACCCCTTTCCAATCCCACTCTCGAGACAGTTTATTCCTCGAGACTGTTCCAATCTAGGCGCGTTTCTTCGGAGACGGTAAGACCCCTTTCCAATCCCACTCTCGAGATAGTTTATTCCTCGAGACGGTTCCAGTCCAGGCACGTCTCTTCGGAGACAATACGACCCCTTTCCAATCCTACTCTCGAGACAGTTTATTCCTCGAGACGGTTCCAATCCAGGCACGTCTCTTTGGAGACGGTAAGACCCCTTTCCAATCCCACTCTCGAGACAGTTTATTCCTCGAGACGGTTCCAATCCAGGCACGTCTCTTCAGAGACGGTAAGACCCCTTTCCAATCCCACTCTCGAAACAGTTTATTCCTCGAGACGGTTCCAATCCAGGCACGTCTCTTCGGAGACGGTAAGACCCCTTTCCAATCCCACTCTCGAGATAGTTTATTCCTCAAGACGGTTCCAATCCAGGCACGTCTCTTTGGAGACGGTAAGACCCCTTTCCAATCCCACTCTCGAGACAGTTTATTCCTCGAGACGGTTCCATTCCAAGCACGTCTCCTCGGAGACGGTAAGACCCCTTTCCAATCCCACTCTCGAGACAGTTTATTCCTTGAGACGGTTCCAGTCCAGGCACGTCTCTTCGGAGACGATAAGTCCCCTTTCCAATTCCTCTCTCGAGACAGTTTATTCCTCGAGACGGCTCGAGTAGCGAAACTACTCACAAAACCGTTAGAGTAGCGGAAATACTCACAAATAGGTCGATATAGGGAATTGGCAACAAACCTCTGTATCACGACGACCGCCGTTAGAGTGGTGGAAACACTCAAAACCCAGGTCAACACTAGTGTCTGTTAACCCACTTTGGTGAAAAATGACCGAACTGTCCTTTGGACCTTTTCCAAAACTTTCCGGTCAAGATGACCATTTTGCCCCTAGGCATCCGAATGCCCCGGGAACCACACCGGCTCTGGGTATCAAACCAGTAATGTCCTGGGAATACTTTTTATAGTATTCTCAATCTTCCTTTACCTTTCCGGATCATTCCGAGTCAATTCTGGCCAACCCGGTACGAAATGACCGTTTTGCCCCTGGAGGGCCGGTCTCCTTTTTCAACCACACCGGCTCTGGGTATCAAACCGGTAACCCTCTGAGAATACCTTTTATAGTGTTCTCAACCTTTCTTTACCTTTTCAGACCATTCCGAGTCAGTTCCGGCAAACCCGGTACAAAATGACCGTTTTGCCCCTAGTGGGCCGGTCTCCTTTTCCGACCACGCCGGCTCTAGGAATCAAACCGGAAACCTCCAGGAACATTCTAAATAATGTTTCCAGATCCCAAGTCTTCTTCCGGGACAATCCGAGTTCGCCCCGGCAGCTTTCTAGTCCGATTGACCGTTTTGCCCCTAAGGGCCTGGTTAACCTTTCTGACACATCTTATCCTCACTTTTCAAGTCAAATACCTCCAGGACACTATTTTAAGTGTTCTTGCTCCTTTCCGGTCTTCCGGGTCATTCCCGGCTCCTTCAAATCATTCCCGGACTTTCCGAAGTCACTCCTAGTGAAGCCAGGCTAAAAGTTGCATGGTAGTCACTAGTACAGGCGCCCAAATCTAGTCAAAGATACGTTGCTTGCCGACTCATAAAGTTTCCTAAGTGGCTGGCGCCAAGTGGCGCTAAGAATTGGCCTGGCGCCACTCCTAGTGGCGATAAGAGCAATTTTGCCCTGGCGCCACTGCAACAGGCGCCAGGTTTGTCCAATTTCTATAAATACAGAGCCTCATTCAACGTGAAAGGGGTCTGCAAACTTAACCTAAAAATCCTATATTTCGATATACAGAGCTCGAGCACCTCCAAAACCCTAGTTTCCTTAGGTTTTCCAAACCCTAGCCACCCTACACAAACCCTAGCCTCCTATACACTCATACACTTGCCTTTAACCATCCTTTGAAGACTTGAAGAGCTGCCATCTAAAGTTTGAAGACAACCCTTGAAGGTTAAAGACGAAGATCAAGACGAAGACCGAAGACCGAAGATTGCACGGCGAGCACAATAAACAAGACATACGGTAGGCTCCCTATTTAAATTTCCGCACTTCCCCCCTCTCTCTTCTCTTTCCTAACCCACTTGAGTTTTCTCTATTTTAATCCCCCATCTCTTTCCCCCCTTTCTTTGCATGCTTGAAACAAGGGGATTCCCGGTCCATGTGTAGGATTGGGCTATTGGAGAGTCACCGTGTCGGGGGCTTTCTTTTAGTCTAGCCAAAGACCACGTAGGTCCGGCTCCCTTGATTATGTGGTGAAGCCTTAACCTTGTATGTTCACGACCCCAAATTGCATTGCGCATATCATAGTCTTGCATTTTTCAAAATTCGTTTTCGAACTCGTTTTCAAAATCTTTTTCAAACTTGTTTTCAAAATTGCATCAAAATCCTCTTTTCCAAAAACTTGTTTTCAAAATCACAATCCTAGGGTGATTCTAGCTTTTCCATGGCTAGGGTTGCTTTAGGAAAGTGTTACATTCAAAGTGACCAACATAGTCCATATTTTCAACCCTTGTTGTTTTCAAAACCACTTTCTTAAAGTGATTCTAGCCTTCTTATGGTTAGAATCGCTTTAGGAAAGTGAGACGTTTTCATACATTCCAAGAACTTTCTTTTCAAATCTCTTCCTAAAAATCTTCTTTTTTAACATACTTTCCTAAAATTCTCCTCTCTAAAATTGTTTTCAAAAACTCCCTCCAAAATCTATTTTTTCAAAACTCCCTTTTTCAATTCCTTTCTAAAATCCTCTCCCCAAAATCCACTTTCTAAAACCGTTCCCTAAAAAAATCTTTCCAAAAACTCTCTTCAACAATCTTCTACCAAAAATCTTCCCAAAATCTTTCTAAAAACTCTCTTCCCAAAATCTTCCTTCTAGAAATTCCCCTATAGGATTTTCTTTCTAAAATCTACGTTTCCAAAAACATGCTTTCCAAAAACTCCTTCTCTTTAAAATCTCTTTTCAAAAACTCTATCTTCAAATTCACTTTCTAAAAACTCCTCCCTAGGATTCCCTTCTAGAAAACCTTCGTTTCTAAAAACGCACTTTCCAAAAATCCTTTTCTTAGAGCCCAAGTCAAGCCTTAGAATTAGGAAACCCTAATTTTCTTTCCAAAAACATGATTTTCAAACTTTGCCCCAAACCTAGATTTTCAAAACCTCTTGTTTTCACATTCAAATTATACATGTTTCCAAAACCTCTTTTCTACGTTTGAATTCTACACTTTCAAAACTAGGGTTTCTAGAATCTCCCTTTCTAAATCCTTGCCAAATCCTATTTTCCCTTTAGGAAACCAAATCAAATCTCCCCGTTTAGGAAACTAGATCCCATCCTCCGTTTTTAGAAACAAAATCCAACCTTTCTCTTTTAGAAACAAAATCCAATCCCTTCCTAATCCAAACCTTTCTTTATTCAATTCCTTCCTAAACCATAAGTTTCCTAAATCTAAACTTTAAATCTTTCCTTAAATTTCAAAATCCAAATCTTTCCTAATTCAACCCTTTCCTAATTCTACCATCCTTTCAAATCTTAACTTTTCAAACTTTTCCTAAACCCAAACCTTTCCTAATCTCAAGATTTTCTAAAACTCTAAAACTTTCTAAATCTTAAACTTTCCAAATTTCAAATCTTTCCAAGTTCAAAGTTTTTCTAAATTCAAAACTTTCTTAAGATAAATCTTTCTAAACTTCCAAACTTTCTAAATTCTAAATTTTTCAAAACTTCAACATCTTTTCAAATCTAAGACTTTTTTAAACTCAAAACTTTCTTAATTCAAACATTTCCTAAACTGAAAACTTTCCTTTTTCAAACCTTTCCCAAAACGAAACTTTCTTATTTTCAAAACTTTCTTGTTTTCAAAACTTTCCAAATTCAAAACTTCCCTTTTTTAAACATTCCAAAATTCAAAATTTTCTTAATTTGAAACTTTCCAAATTCTAAACCTTTCTCAAACTAAACTTTTCTTAATTCAAAACATTTCTAAATTCAATACTTTCCCATTTCAAAACTTTCCTAATTCAAAACTTTCCTAATTCGAAACTTTCTTAAATCAGACTTTTCCTAATTCGAACATCTCCTAAAATCTAACCTTTTGAAATCTTCCAAGCCAAGTTAAATCTTTCCTAAGTCTCTTCTCTTTCCTAAGTCTAGGTTTTCTCAAACCTTCTCTTTTTCAAAACAAGTCCAAATCTATCTTTTCAAATCAAAGTCCAATTTTCTCAATTTCAATCTCCTCTTCTAATCTCAAATCAAATCCAATTTTCAATTCAATCTCTTTCTTCCAATCCAATCTCTCTTTTCAAATCAATCTCTTTTCAATCGGACTCTTGTCCGAACTACGACTGACCTGATTCCCCCAAAGGGATACGTAGGCAACCTTCATGGGTGCAGTCACAATACTTTTCAAACTTTCAATTCCACCCTCATGGGTGCGGTTTCTAAAATCTTTTCAAATATCAAATTCCAATCTACTTTCAAACTTCCAATTTCAAATTTCTATTTCCAAATTTTCAAACTTTTCAATTCTAATTCCATCTCTTCAAATCTATTTTCAAATCAAATCAATCTCTTTCCAAATCTATTTTTCAATTCTCTTAACTTGCACTTGCACTTGCATATCATGCATCATGTTCGTTTCTTTTCAAGCATTGTTTTTCAAAATGGATAGGATTGAACTATAGTTAGTTAAAGACTCTCATAGGTGAATCTAGGGTAGATTGACATGTAGGTATCGAAAGGACGGGGTAGGGTGATGGCTTAGTGCGTCTTCCCTACACGTAACCAACCTCCGAACTTAGAATCACTGTTTTCAAAGACCAAAAGGAGTTATTTTTCTAAAAAGGGCTAAATTTTTTCCAAAGATTGCCAAACAACCCGTTTTCCTAAAAAAAAATCCTCTCTTGAGGAGATATTTTCAAATCGTTTTCCAAAACCCTAAGTGTAGTCTTCGGATTATTCTTAGTTTTTAGGTGACCTAACTCACCTTAATCAAGTTAGGTGGCGACTCCGAATCTTTTTCAAAAGCCCTTTATTCAAACCAATTTTTCAATTCAAACCTAGTCGCACTCATTCTTCTAGGAGGGTGAGTTCTAACGAGAGAGTACAGTGTTTTTCCCACTTGTGTGTGTATTTCTCGAGTACGAAAAATCTAGGCGCGACACCTATTGGGCCCAAATAGAGGCAAAATGTCGAAAATGCCCTTGGGGGCATTGTTCGGTCCAATTCCAATAGGCACGTCTTTCTGAAGACGGAAAGTCCCCGTTTCGATTTTGATTCTAATTCCAATTAAATCCGGCACACCTTTCGAGAAAGTTGATTCCTCGAGGTGGTAAGACCATCCAATACAGCACGTTTCTAAGTAAACTCCTCAGAATGGTAAATCCCTTCAAATCCATCGACCGGGACTTGAACCCAAGTCCCCTAGATGGTAGAACGGTCCACCTTTGGCGCCTGCTAGCCCGCCAATGCAAAAATGTCCATTTCAGCACGCCTTTCGAGAAAGTTGATTCCTTAGGCGCTAAGTCCATCTAGTAGCTTTTAGAGATTAGGCAGTCTTTGGAATGATCGCGACCCGTTAAAATAATGGAAATACTCGTAAATATCGCAACCGTCAGAGTGACAGAAACACTCACAAATAGGTCGATATAGGGAATTGCCAACAAACCCTTATATCATGAGACCACCGTTAGAGTGACGGAAACACTCAAAATCCAGGTCAACACCGGTACGTGCTAGCCCACTTTGATGAAAAATGACCAAACTGCCCCTAGGGCCATTTTCAGCATGTTTCTCGAGAAAGAAACCTAGGTCCTCAGAACAATAAGTCCACCTTTCCAGGATTGTCTTAAAGGCAATCCGGCATGATTAGGTGCCTTCTAGTCAGTTTCGAGCCAATTCGAAGACATTCTAGTCGAGATGATCATTTTGCCACTAGGCATTCGAACGTCCCGGGAACCACACCGGCTCTAGGTATCAAACCGGTAACCTCCCGAGAATGCTTTTATAGTATTCCCGACCTTCCATTACCTTTTCAAGTCATTCCGAGTTCATTCCAACAAACCCGATGCAAAATGATCGTTTTGCCCCTAGTAGGCCGGTCGCCTCTTCTAACCACACCGGCTCTGGGTATCAAACCGGTAACCTCTTGGGACATTCTAAGTAATGTTTCTAAACATCGAGTCATCTTCCGGGACATTCCGAGTCCATTTCAGTAGTTTTTTGATTCAGTTGACCGTTTTGCCCCTAATAGCCCGATCAACCCTTCTAACAAATCTCGTCATCATTTTTCAAGTCTAATACCTCTAGGACTCTATTCTAAGGGTTCCTGTTCCTTTTCGGCCTTCCGGGCCATTCCTGGTCCCCTAAATCCTTCCTGGACCTTCCGTAGCCACTCGTAGTGAAGCCAGGCTAAAAATTGCATGGTAGTCACTAGTATAAGCGCCCAAATCTTCTGAAGATACGTTGCTTGCCGACCTTAAAACTTTCCTAAGTGGCTGGTGCTAGGTCGAATTTTGGCTTGTCGCCACTCGTAGTGGCGCCAGAAGGAAATTTTGCCTAGCGCCACTGTAACAAGCGCCAGGTCAATCCTTTCTTTAAAAATACAGAGCCTCTTTTAGCATGAAAATGGTCTACAAACTCAATCTAAAAACTCTCATCTTTGATATATAGAGCTCGTAGCCTCTCCAAACCCTAGTCTTCTTTAGCTTTTCCAAAACCCTAGCCTCCATACACAAACCCTAACTCACATATACTCTTATACACTTATACACTAGCCTCCAAAGCCTCCATTGAAGACTTGAAGTGCTGCAACCCGAAGCTTTCGAAATCAAGACAAGCCCTTGAAGACAGATGCAAAGCGAAGCGAGGACCAAAGCAAACAAGCAAATAAAACTAAGCAAAACAATGTGAATAAAACAAGACACAAGGTAGGCCCTCTCTTTACGTTTACGCACTCCCCCCTCTCTCTTCTCTCTCCGAACCCATTTGGGTTTTCTTCTATTTTAATCCCCTATCTTCTTCCCCCCCTTTCTTGTATGATTGAAACAAGAGACTTCTCGGTCCATGTGTAGGATTAGGCTATTGAAGATCACTGTGTCGGGGGCTTTCTATTAGTCTAACTGGAGACCACGTGGGTTTGACCCCCTTGATTATGTGGTGAAGCCTTAACCTTGTATGTTCACGACCTCAGCTTGCATTGTGCATATCATGATTTGAATCTCTCCAAAATCTGTTTTCAAACTTGTTTTCAAAACTTGCATTAAAATCATTTTCAAAGTTTGTGTTAAAATCTTCTTTTTCAAAATTTGTTTTCAAAATCACAGTCCTAAGGTGATTCTAGCCTTTCCATGGTTAGGTTTGCTTTAGGAAAGTGTTACATTTAAAGTGACCAATATGGTCTATATTTTCAAATACTTGTTGTTTTCAAAACCACTATCTTAGAGTGGTTCTAACCTTCTTATGGTTAGAATCGCTTTAAGAAAGTGAGATATTTTATATATTTTCTTAAAACTCTCTTTTCAAATCTCTCTTTCTAAAAAATCTCTTTTCCAATACACTTTCTAAAAATTCTCTTCAATCTTCTTTCCAAAAATCCCTTTCCAAAAACTCTCTTTTCAAAATTCGCTTTCCAAAAACTCCTTTTTAAGATCTCCTTCCAAAACCTCTCTTTCCAAAAACTCTCTCAAAGTTTTACTTTCCAAAATCCCTTCCTAAAAACTCTTTTCAAATTCCTTTCTAAAAAACTACTCTTTAGGATTTCCTTAAAAAAATCTCCTTTGTCAAAAACTCACTTTCCAAAAATCTCTTTCCATGAAGCCCAAGTCAAACCCTAGAGTTAACGATTAGGAAACCATAATTTCCTTTCTTAAAACATGACTTCCATTCTTGTCTCAAAACCAAGGTTTCCAAAATCTCCTATTTACATCTAAATCATAAGCTTTCAAAACCTATTTTCTACATCAAAACTATAGTCTTCCAAATCTAGAATTTCTAACACTTCACCTTCCAAAGTAATGCCAAATTCAATATTCCTTTTAGGAAACCAAATTCAATCTTCCCTTTAGGAAACCAAATCCAATCTTACCCTATAGGAAACTAGATCCAATCCTCTGTTTTTGGAAACAAAATCAAAACACCTCTTTTTGGAAACAAAATCCAATATTTTGTTTTAGGAAATAGGAATCTCAATCCTTCTAAATCCAAATCTTTACTAAGTCCACTCCTTCCTAATCTCATACTTTCTTAAACCTTAAGTTTCCAAAACTTAAACTTTTAAATCTTTCCTTAACCTTAAGCTTCTTAATCTTCCTAATTCCAACATTTCCTAAATTCTATACTTTTTCCAAATCTAACTTTTCAAATCTTCCTAAAATTCAAAACTTTCCAAATCCAAAACTTTCCTATTTCAAAACTTTCCAATTTCAAAACATTCCTATTTAAAAAACATTGCTTTTTCCTAAAATGAAACATTTCTTATTTCAAAACTTTCCTAAATCAAAACTTTTCAATTTCGAAACTTTCCTAAAATGAAACTTTCCTAAAACGGAACTTTTCTAATTCGAACCTTTCCTAAATCCAATCTTTCCCTAATCTTCCAAGTCTAACATTCGAGTCAAATATTTCTTAATCTCAAGTCCTTCCTAAATCCTATTTTTCTTAAGTCTAGGTTTCTTAAAACTCAATCTTTCCAAAACGAGTCCAATCTGTTTAATTCAAAATTCCAATTTCTAATCTTCTATTCTAAGTTCAAATCAAAATTTCTTTTTTTTTTCCAAATCAAAATCTTCTATCAGACTCTTGTCCGAACTATGACTAACTTAATTTCTCAAAAAGGATACGTAGGCAAACCCTCATGGGTGCGGTCACAACCTTTTTCAAATCTCCAATTCCACAACCTTTTTCAAATCTCCAATTCCATAACTTTTTTCAAATCTCCAATTCTATAATCTATTTCAAATTTCTAATTCCGAAAATCTATTTTCAAATATCTATTTCTAATATTTAAAACTTTCTTTCCAAAATCAAATCTATCTTTTCAAATCAAATCTATTTCTAAAATCGAATCAAGTCTTTTCAAATCTATTTTTTAAAATCAAATCTTATTCTTGCACTTGCATATCATGCATCATGTCAATTCCTTTCTAAAGATTCTTTTTAAAAGTGGGTGGTTTTGGACATTTGTTAATTGAAGACTTTGATGGATGAATCTAGGGTGAATAAACACATAGGTACCGCAAGGGTGGGGTAAGGTGATGGTTTAGTACATCTTCCCTACACGTAACCAACCTCCGGATTTAGGATCACTATTTTCGAAAGACCAAAATGGAGTTATTTTCAAAAAAGGGCTTAAATATTTTTCAAAGGTTACCAAACAACCTGTTGTCTTAAAAACCCTCTCTTGAGGAAGTATTTTCAAAAAACCTTTTTCAAAAATCCTAAGTGTAGTCTTCGGATTGCACTTAGTTTTTAGGTGACGTAACTCACCTTAATCAAGTTAGGTGGTGACTCCAAAATTTTTTCTAAAAGCCCTTTATTCAAATCAATTTTCAATTCAAACCTAATCGCACTCATTCTTTTAGGAGGATGAGTTCTAACGAGAGAGTACAGTATTTTTCCCACTTGTGTGTGTAATCCTCGAGTGCAAAAAATCTAAGTGTGACAGCTAGCGACTCCACTGGGGACACTTAGAGGGTTAGGCCATAGTCATGTCTCTTCACCCTTCACTCATGTAGAGTCTTCAATTAACTTGTCAAATTCTATCCATTTTCAATTTTCAAAGTTGTTTTGAAAAACATGCATTTAACTCCATTCATATTATCTTGCATTCAGTTTGCCATCCACATACTAACTTGTGCATCTTTGTTTTGTAGGTGGACTTCTGTTTATTGTTTTATACTAACTGCTATGCATGAATGAATATGATGAACAGGACGGATGAGAGTTGTTAGGCCCTTTCCTCTACTTTCAAAAATCACACACACACTGCACTTGCACTTGCATTCTGCATACTTGCATTTTTACCCTGATCTGTCCCTTCTAGTTAGAAGGGGGAACGGTATATTGGCTGTGGGCAAGATGCTGTGTCAGTTTCTTTACCTACGGCCTTTTGATGGTTCCCCTGCTCGAATCACCAACCGATCATGGCACCACCTTGGGGAGTGGGCCTAGGTTTGAAGATCTGGGGACCGAGCCTTTTTAGGACGCATTACTAAACTCTCAACCTCATGCTCATATAGACACCATGCATAGCCGAAACTCTACCGGATTTAAGACACCCGCACCGTTTTCCAAAATCATGGAGGAAAGGGTAACTGCTTTTACTTTCCTCTATACCTGTTTATTCATATTGTTATAATGACTGTATTCTTACAGTTATAATGCTTGTCTAACTGCTCATGCATGCATGTTTACTTTATCATTGCATTCTCTCTCCTTATACTTTATGCATCCATTTTCAAGCATTCCATATCCTATGTCAAGACAAGAGTTCCGGAGAAACTTAAGTCACTGCATTCTCATGCATATGATCTACCCAAAGAGAATGACACCAAGGTTACTCTCCCTTGCATTAAACTTACCCAAACCCTAAGGGTTCCCACGTAACCCTAAGGAATATTTGCATGCATTTTAAGTTATCCTATAAGAGGGGCCCTAATCCTTCTATGCTCACAGAGATAGGGTTGCCAAGAAGACAAGGGGCAATCGATCAACAAGGTCTCTCAATGGTCTTCTCAACATCAAATTCAAAGAAGGTGAATCCAAAGATTCAAGCGTAGTTTAGGATTTCATATGTAAAATTAGATAGGTAAAAGTCCAAAGAAACATGTTCCCCCTCCCCCTATTAAAGTGGGCTTTGTTTCTTTCGTTTTAAACCCAAAGTTCAATGTACCCCTTTTTAGCAAATGAATGAACGTAAGGATGAGTATAGATTGCTGGATCAATGGTAAGGTACTCGCCTATAGGGGCAAAACCCCTATCTCCAAAAGTGAGCAAATACATCAGGTTTAGTTTCTCTCTCAAGTAGGGGCACCCCTAGGACCTGCATTACATAGAAATCTTCAAATCAAGGCACTAACTTTTCTTTTGTTTCTTGTTTTCCGTCCTCCCCCTCCTCATCTCCAAATACCAAGAGAATAGATGGCAAAAGCGAGACAAGAAGGGGGTTTTCTAAATCACTCACTTATTATTATCATATTGCTTACATGTTCACTTCTTTTATGCTCATGCACCCATATCCATTCCAAGACAAGAGTTCCAAGAAACTCAAGTCATTTTATTCTCATGCATCTAATCAACCGTAGAGAGAAAGGAGCAATCCAATCTCATGTTAATCGAACCTACCAAAACTCTTACGGGTTCTTAAACCCTAAGGATTCATGGCATGCATAGAACCATATCTTGAGAGAGACCCAAATCTCTCTCAGTCCATGGAGGCGGGATTGCCCAAATAATAAAACATCAACTAGCCCACGTTGAAGATGTATTGTATTGCATAATAGGGGCAAAACCCCACCTCCAAAATGGACTTGCCATCATGCCTAGATTCCCTCAAAGAAGGGACCTTCATAAGACATGCATCGCATAGAACCTCCAGCACCACATGCTAACTGCATTATGTTTTTATTTTTCTTTTTCTTTTTGTAGGTCAGAGAGCCCAACTGAATTCATGGAATCCCTCTAGTACCCTTCCAAGCTCAAACTCATGGAAGGATGAGCCCAGTTGTTAGAAGAGGTCGAACCTACATCAGGGAGCAATAAGAACTAACCATCCATCAACAAGACGTTACCTCCATACCATGCCGCGACAACCACTGTCCATGCAAAAGGAGGCTTCACCGCTTGCAAAGTCCTATCAGACCCGTGCATTGCTATAAAAGAATCTTTTAATTTTTGAATGCATGCGAAACACCGTAAAAGATCTATCAATTCACCCTCCGTCATTTGGTGATACACTTGGGGAAATGAAATGCCAAAGCAGTCGGCACAGTTTCAAAACTCTGTTAAGGGTTCTCACCAAGAGGCCCACAAGAAAAGGGAAGTTTTCATAAAATTCGTCTGTTTCCTTTTTATCTTTCTATTTCTTACATATCTTATTTAAATGAACACTGCATGCCATGTAATCATATTTTTAAATGAAAATAGGTAGTTTCCAATTTATCCCCTTTGTCTCATACTCTTGTGGATGATTGTTGCGTTTAAGGATTCTTTCCCATTCAGTAATGACTTGGCTTGAAAGATAGGATAGCATGGGCAACCCACTCAAAGGGGGTTAAAACTTTTAAGAGACTGAGAGAGAGAGTGAGAGATAAGAGGAAGACAATCTTAACAAAGAAGTGTGAATTTTATTGAAGAGGCGACACTTGCATGATATCCTGGCTAGGCGCTGGGCAGCCAAGTCTGCAAAATGATGAGAAGCCATTGTTCTATTTATCCCAAATAAACACTACCCTTTGCTCAGCCCACTAGAGCTGTACATAATTTCTTTTCAGATATCCCCAAACCAAGAACCATCCCCTACATTGAGGTAAGCTTAGAATAGTTGATTTAATAGAACATGTAGGGGTTCACTAACAGAAACACATTATCCCTAAGAATATTGTCTAAATTTTGTACTAAAGCTTTATGGACAAAGCAATTCAATTTGAAATGATTAGAGGCCCTCAATTCTGCTACCATACACAAAAATATCTGTTGTGCCCAGATTTTTTACACTCGAGAAATACACACACAAGCGGAAAAAATGCGGTACTCTCTCGTTAGAACTCACCCTCCTAGAAGAATGAGTGCGACTAGGTTTGAATTGAAAATAGATTTGAATAAAGGGCTTTTGAAAAAATTTTGGAGTTGCCACCTAACTTGATCAAGGTGAGTTAGGTCACCTAAAAACTAAGCACAATTCGAAAACTACACTTAGGGTTTTTGAAAACGATTTTGAAAACATCTCCTCAAGAGAGAATTTTTAAGAAAAATAGGTTGTTTGGCAACCTTTGGAAAATATTTAGCCCTTTTTAAAAAAATAACTTCGTTTTTGGTCTTTGAAATCAGTGATCTTGGTTCGGAGGTTGGGTACGTGTAGGGAAGACGCACTAAGCCATCACCCTACCCCGCCCTTGCGGTACCTACATGTCAATCTACCATAGATTCACCTACGAGGGTCTTCAGCTAACTATTGTTCAATCCTATCCACTTTGAAAAAAGAATGTTTAAAAAAATATGATACATGATATGCAAGTGCAAGAAAAAGAGAGTTGGAAAATAGATTTGGAAAGAGATTTGAAAAGAAGAATTTGATTTGATTTGAAAAGAATTTGAAAAGATGGGTTTGAAATTGGAAAGTTTTAGAAATTGGAAATAGAAATTTGGAAATTGAAATTTAAAATTGAAAATTTGAAATAGATCAGGGAATTTGAGATTTGAAAAAGATTATAGAATTAGAGATTTGAAAAATGTTGTGACCGCACCCATGGGGGTTGCCTTCGTATCCTTTTGGAGGAATCAGGTCAGTCGTAGTTCGAACAAGAGTCCGATAGAAAATAGAAGATATGATTGGAAAAAAGAGATCGAATTGGAAATTGAATTGGAAGATTGAGAGATTGAACTTTGATTGGAAGATTTGAAAAGATTTGAGTTTGGAAAACTTGGTTTTAGGAAACCTAGACTTAAGAAAGAGAGAATTTAGAAAGAAATTGAGATTAAGAAAGATTGGACTCGAATGTTAGACGTTGAAGATTGGAAAAAGATTGGATTGAATTTAGGAAAAGTTCAAATTAGGAAAGGTTCAAATTAGGGAAGTGTCATTTTAGGAAAGTTTTGGTTTAGGAAAGTTTCAACTTAGGAAAGCTTTGGTTTAGGAAAGTTTCGAATTATGAAAGCTTCGACTTAGGAAAGTTTCAACTTTAGGAAAGTTTTGAATTAAAAAGTCTCATGTTAAGAAAGTTTCATTTTTAGAAAGTTTCGTTTTAGGGAAGTTTCAATTTAGGAAAGTGTTCGAATTGGGAAAGTTTTCATTTTAGGAAAGGTTTTGAAATTAGGAAGTTTTGAAAGTTGAAAAGTTTTGAGTTTAGAAAATTTTAGATTTGGGAAGATTTGAAGCTTTAGGAAAGTTTAGAATTTAGAAAGATTTGGATTTAGAAAGATTTAATTTGAGAAAGTTTTGAATTTAGAAAGTTTTGAATTTGGAAAGATTTGAAATGTAGAAAGTTTAAGATTTAGAAAGTTTTAGAATTTGAATTTTAGAAAATCTTGAGATTTGGAAAGGTTTGAGTTTAGGATAGATTTGAAAGCTTGATTTGAAAAGTTAAGATTTGGAAAGGAGTAGAATTAGGAAAGATTTGGAAGTTGAGTTTTAAAATTTAGGAAAGATTTTTATATTCAAGTTTTGGAAACTTAAGATTTAGGAAAGCACTAGATTAGGAAGGAATGAATCAGGAAAGGTTTAGACTAGGAAGGATTGAGATTCCTATTTCCTAAAACAAGAGATTGGATTTTGTTTAAAAAAAGAGATGTTTTGATTTTGTTTCCAAAAACGGAGGATTGGATCTAGTTTCCTAAATGGGAAGATTGGATTTGACAAGGATTTGGAAAGGGAGGTTTTAAAAACCCTAGATTTGGAAGACTATTGTTTTGACGTAGAAGATAGGTTTTGGAAATATGTATAGTTTTGATATAAAAAGGGAGATTTTGGAAACCTAGGTTTTATGGTAAGTTTGAAAATCATGTTTTTAGAAAGAAAACTAGGGTTTCCTAATCGTGAGTTCTAGGGCTTGATTTGGGCACCAAGAAAAGAGATTTTTTGGAAAGTGAGTTTTTTGGAAAGGAAGATTTTTGGAAAAGAAATCCTAGAGAGGAGTTTCTAGAAGGTGAGTTTTGAAAAGAGAGTTTTTTGAAAAGATTTTTGGAAGGAGATTGTTGGAAAGAGTTTTTTAAGAAAGAGATTTAGGAAGCGTTTTTAGAAAGTAAATTTTAAGGAGAGTATTTGGGAAAGAAGTTTAAAAAGGGAGTTTTGAAAAATAGATTTTTGGAAGGGGTTTTTAGAAAACAAATTTGGAAAGGAATTTAAAGAGAGTTTATGGAAAGCATGTTGGAAAAGAGATTTTTACGAGGAGAGATTTGAAAAGAGAGTTTTTAGAAAATATATATACATATATAAAAATATCTCACTTTCCTAAAACGATTCTAACCACAAGAGGGCTAGAAACACTTTAAGAAAGTGGTTTTGAAAATAACAAGGAGTTGAAAATATGGACCATATTGGTCACTTTAAATGTAACACTTTCCTAAAGCGACTATAGCCATGGAAAGGCTAGAATCACCTTAGAATTGTGATTTTGAAAACAAATTTTGAAAAAGGAGATTTTGATGCAATTTTGAAAACAATGTTAATGCAAGTTTTGAAAACGAGTTTGAAAACGATTTTGGAGAGATGTAAGATCATGATATGCACAATGCAAATTTGGGGTCGTGAACATCCAAGGTTAAGGCTTCACTACATAATCAATGGGGCCGAACCCATGTGGTCTCCGGTTAGACTAAAAAAAAGCCCCCGACAAGGTGACTCTCCAATAGCCTAACCCTACATATGGACCGGGAATTCCCTTGTTTCAAGCATGCAGAGAAAGGGGGGAAGAAGATGGGGGATTAAAATAGAGAGAACCCAAGTGGGTTAGGAGAGAGAAGAGAGAGGGGGGAAGTGCAGAAACGTAAAACAAAAGCCTACCTTGTCTTGTTTATTTTACTTGGCTTTGCGCACCTTGCCTTTCTTCAGTCTTTGTCTTGATCTTCGTCTTCAATCTTTAAGAGTTTGTCTTCAATCTTCATGGCTTCAGTTTTGCAGCACTTCAAGTCTTCAAAGGAGGCTTGGAGGCTAGTGTATGAGTGTATAGGAGTGTGTATGAGTGTATAGGAGGCTAGGGTTTGGTGTATGGTGGCTAGGGTTTGGAAAACCTAGAGAAGCTAGGGTTTAGGGAGGCGTACGAGCTCTATGTATCGAAATATAGGATTTTTAGATTGAGTTTACGGACCCCTTTCACGCTGGAAAAGGCTCTGTATTTATAGAGATAGGATAGACCTAGCGCCTGTTGTAGTGGCGCCAAGGCAAAATTCCTCTTGGCGCCACTAGGAGTGGCGCAAGGCCATTTCTTAGCTTGGTGCCATTACTAGTGGTGCCAGCCAGTTAGGAAAGTTTGTTAAGTAGGCAAGCAACGTATCTTTGACAGATTTGTGCGCATGTACTAGTGACTACCATGCAATTTTTAGCCTAGCTTCGCTAGGAGTGACTCCGAAAAGTCCGGGAATGATTTGAAGAGGTCGGGAATGACCCGGAAGGCCGGAAAAGAGCAGGAATACTTAAAACAGTGTCCCGGAGGTAATGGACTTGAAAAAGGAGGATAGGACGTGTTGGAAGGGTTGACTGGGCCTTTAAGGGCAGAACGATCAATCGGGCCAGGAAGCTGCCGGGACGGACTCAGACTGTCCCGGAAGAAGACTCAAGATTTGGAACCATTATTTAGAATGTTCCCAAAGGTTGTCGGTTTGATACCCAGAGCCAGTGTGGTCGGAAAAGGTGACTGGCCCACTAGGGGCAAAATGGTCATTTTGCATCGGGTTTACCGGAACTGACTCAGAATGATCCGGAAAGGTAAAGGAAGGTTGAGAATACTATAAAAAGCAAACTCAGGAGATTACCGGTTTGATACCCAGAGCCAGTGTGGTCGAAAAAGGAGACCGGCCCACTAGGGGCAAAACGATCATTTTGTACTGGGTTTGTCGGAACTAACTCGGAATGATCTGGAAAGGTAAAGAAAGGTTGAGAATATTATAAAAAGCAAACTCAGGAGATTACATGTTTGATACCCAAAGCCGGTGTGGTTCCCGAGGTGTTCGGATGCCTAAGGGCAAAATGGTCATCTTGACCGGAAAGTCTCAGAATTGGCCCGAAATTGACCAAAAGGCACTTAATCATGCCGGACTGCTTTTAAGACAATCTTAGATGGTTAGAATTACTATTCTAAGGATTCAGTTATGTTCTCGAAAAATGTGTCGGAAAAGGCCCAAGGGGCAGTTTAGTCATTTTTCACCGAAGTGGGCTAGCAAGCACCGGTGTTGACATGGGTTTTGACTGTTTCCACCACTCTGATGGCGGTTGCGTGATACGGGGGTTTGTTGGCAATTCCCTATATCGACCTGCTTGTGAGTATTTCCGCTACTCTAATGGTTGTGATGTTTGTGAGTATTTTCGCTACTATGACGGTTCGCGATCATTCCCGAGACTGCCTAATCTCGGGAAGCTGCTAAAGGGACTTAGCACCTAAGAAGTCAACTTTCTCGGAAGGCGTGCCTAAACAGACATTTCTACATTGGCGAGCTAGCAGGCGCCAAAGGTGGACCGTTCTACCATCTAGGGAACTTGGGGTCTCATCCCGGTCAACAGGTTTAAAGGGACTTACTGTTCTGAAGAGATTTTCTTCGGACAACGTGCCGGATTGCCGTCTTGAGGAATCAACTGTCTCGAGAGAGGGATTGGAATTAGAAAGGGGTCTTATCGTCTTCGAAAAGACGCGCCTGATTGGAGTAGATTTACCGTCTCGAGGAATCAATTGTCTTGAGAGAGGGATTGGAATTGGAAAGAGGTCTTATCGTCTTCGGAAAGATGTGCCTGATTTGGAATTGGAAAAGGGACTTACCGTCTTTGGAAAGACGTGCCTGATTTGGAATTGAAAAGGGGACTTACCATCTTTAGAAAGATGTGCCTGATTTAAAATTGGAAAGGGGACTTACCATTTTCGGAAAGATGTGCCTGATTTGGAATTAGAAAGGACAATGCCTCTAAGGGTATTTTGGTCATTATACCTCTATTTGGGCTTGGTAGGGCCCGCGAAGCGATGAATTGACGGGATTAGACTTAGAAAGTTAATTTGGATTGGAATATGCTCATAATGACTTGAACACAAGTCTGGACGGAGTGCAAACCGTCGAGCGGTCAAAAATGGGGTGCTTACAATATCCCCTTTACTTAACCCACTAGTGCCTCGCGAAAAGTGAAAGATTTTTGTCAACCCCGATCTAAAACCATCCCCCCACACTGGGGCAAATAGGCAGCTGAAGATCTGGCAGAGAATGTCATCGACCATTAAGTTGAAGTAACGTGAAGGCTCTATGGATCAAGCAATCTTGTTCAAAATGAAGAGAAACCCTCATTTCATTTCCCATAAAGCTAAAAGCAACCCTTGTCAAGCCTGTTGAGCCCGTTAAATTTTTCTCTCGAAAAAAACCCAATCTAGGGATCATCGCCCACAATGGATTAAATTGAAATGCTAATGAAAGGATATGAGAGAAATAAGTTGTGGAAATGTCCTTCTCGAGGAAAGAGAAAAGAAAGAGAAGAAACAGAAAAGTAAAGAGAAAAAGCTCCGTGGGGCAAGTCAAAAGAAATATAAAAAAAAAGGAGGAAGAAGAAAAAAAAATGAAGGGGCAACTCCGATAGAAGGTCAAGGACCAAACTACAAGAAACATGAACTCTTTGGAGAATATATAGTTATTCAAAGGTGATCCTAGGTAACAAAGAAGCCCAGTAGAAGCAATAGGTTCGAGCCTTTACCCATTCTTGTAAACACTCGAAACCGTGGCCTACATTACGACCTTGTTAAAGTCCTCTCCGATTGAAAAAAGATTGCTTGATCTAAATGAGTCAGACGTGTTGCTAAAGCTAGAGGAGGATATCAGGGGATGAAACCCAGCTGGAAGACTAACCAAGGATGGTGTGGATCTAAACCCTACTAGAAATAACATCAAATTTGAGCTTGCGTATCCTTTTCATTCATAAACCCCTTAACCTAGCCTACATTACGGTCCAAATTAAATTTCTCTCTGATCAAAGAGAATTGCTTAGTCCAAATAAGCTTGAACAATACCAAGACAAGTAGGATGAGAAAGGAGAACTGGGGAGGAATACAGGGGTAATCTCATGCTCCAAAGTGTGCTCAGATAGTTTTGGTTCAAATAACCCACTAAAAGAAGATCTTCGAGCCTAAATATCCCTTCGTTTCTTACAACCCCTAAACTCAGCCTATATTATGGTCCTAAAAGAAGTCTTCTCAGATTAAAGGCTTAGATGTTTATCGTTCTGCAAAGGGCATGTGAGTTGTCGCCCGAGCTATGGTGTCATTTCGGAGATCTAAGAGAGAAAACCAAGTGAGATAAAAAAAACCCCAAACAGTAACCCTGCAGAAAGTAGGGATAGAATAGCAAACCAAAAGGTCAAGATCCCTGGAGAATGGTGCAAATGCTATTACACCCCGATGAGAATGGGACAAAACCGAATGGGGCAGAATCTTGGAAGAGAAATAGAATCCTGAGAGTATGGGCCCTGGGGCAATCCTGGGTCATTCTTTGTAAATAGTTTATATACATGTAGTATAATGTATCCATGACATGTATAACTTGTAAATCCATTAATTTCCTGTGTAGTTTGTATCTATTCATGTATTTATCAAAGGCATGGCATGCATTCAATTCCATTTCTGTATGTACATTCATCTAAAAAGTATAACATGCATTAAATTCCATTCCTGTATGAACCTGTGCATTCATGAAAAAATATATATATATATATATAAAATAATAAAAAAACAAAGTACAATATGCAAAATAAGTCATACATCTAATTCCATGTGTATTCATAAAAAATAAAAATAAAAAAAATAATAAGTTAATAAATAAAAGGAGTATAACATGCATTCACCCCTTTACATGTGCGTTTTTAGAATTGGCATAAGTAAACTATTTTTGTACAAAAACTAACTCTATGTCTTTCTCTCTCTCTCAAATAGGAAATATGGAACGAGTTAAAATGCAAAAAGGAGTTAAAGCCACCCCTCAGACATCTCCAGCACCGGCACACACCTCAGAAAGCTTAAATTTTCATGGTAGACAAGAAATAGAAAATATGGCAATGACCCACCCTCAACCTCCCCAATCAAATGACTCCTGACTCGAGATACCATGTATGCTGAAAAAGAGGACAATGAATAATTGTCCGATACCCAAAGTTGGAATATTGGAGTATATCCCCAAAAATGAGCATCGACCCCCTACTGAAGTCTAGTAAGGCTTATGAAGGTCTCTCCCACAACCATAGGAGCATATGAGTGCCCTACACAAATCTTGGCAAGTGGTACACATAACCAACAGTCGATCAGGTCATCCCCCGCGCAGAAACATCAACAAGTTCAAGAGAAGCAAAGCTAGGGCTATCATAGAGAAATGGACCAATATTGAGAAGTATGCCAATCCCCTAAATAGGCTCTCCTATCTGTTGCAAACTCAAAATGAGAGAACAAGGACTTCACTGGAATATAAGGAAACTGGGGCAGGAGGTCAGAGGAAAGGACTGCACAACGGAGCCCAAGCTGAGACGAGACAATTGTGATGCAACCATTAGGAAAATAGGTCGCATAATGTGAGCCAAATCCTTTCGAAGACCTAAGAGGAAACTATACTCGTAGAAGGAGGGAGCGAGCTCACAGAAGAAAGACAAGTTAGGTGGCCAGAAGGGAACCACTGCTGAAAATGAGCTGCACCAATAGGAGAGAAGCTATACAACCAAAGGACCAGCGAAAGATGTTCTGCTCATATAGAGGATACCAATCATACTAAATTCGCAGTCGTTCAAAATAGAGTCGGCCATCCTAAAGGTCAAAAAGTTGGAAGACTCAGCATCCATCTCCTCTTTAAAGGCTAGCTTGACTGAAAGAAAGGGGTCGACTGGTGGTCTACTCCCCCGTCTGCTCTGACTAGACGATGCACGTCCAGCAGATCGCCGACTATCCCTAGATCGCCTGGAACCATTGGCAAAATCCGTCCGGGCTGCCTTCCCGGAGCAACGCCTCCTGTCGGAACCATCATCACCCGCATCTACCATCCTAAAAAGGTAAGTCAAGGTAAGAAGTGTTAATATACGGTATATGCAGTTAAGAAAATAAAAGTAGAAGAAAAACAATAATAAAATAATAAAAACAAAAAAATAATAAACAAATAATAAAAAGATTTCAAGTGATAAGTCAAAATGAATTTCCTACACATTTTGATTTTAAAATTCCGAGTCAAAATGAATTTCCTATACATTTTGATTTGTCAACTTCGAGTTAAAATAAGTTTTCTAAAATTTTCAGGGTTTTCTGTCTTTTTCCATCAAAAAGATTTTACTCCAAAACTTTTCTAACTCTTTCCTAATTTCTAAAAATTTCGGCAGAATTTTGTTTAAAAATAGGTCCCTGCAACACCCATGACATCAACACAAAACACAAACCATGCACTCTACAACATCACATTCACATAGCATCAACACCCACACACACTTTTCAAATTTCTAAGCTTTTCAAAAGACTTATTTTATTTTCCAACAAATCAATTCTAAAATTCCTCAAAATCATTTCAAATGTTCTCTAAAATATTCCTACATTTTTCTAAACACTAAACTCTAATAATTTCTCAATTTTTTTCCATTTTTCCTATTTTTCTAAGTATTTTTCTATTTTTGAAAAAATTAAAAATTCAAAAAGTCACGAAACTTCACACGATTGTTAAACACATTTTTCTAAGGCACACGGTATAAAAATCTAGCTAAGATACCCAATACCCAAAGCTGTAGGGATAAACCCTAATTCTTGCAGAAACCTCCTTTACATAGTCATGAAAAAATCACTCATATTCAATTTAACGAGCGCTGAAATGCAAAAATAACTTCACCACAGTGTTCAAAACATATCAAAACATCAATTTTCACTATTCACATGACTTAAACGAAATTCTACACATCGAAATCCATAGAAAATAAAATACTCACCTCTTAGAGTTCTCCGGTGAAATCTTATCTTCCGGCGACTTTTTCGGCGACAATGTCTACTTTCGGCAATCCTCCGTGGTCCCTAAGAAGTGTTCCTTCAATGTCTAGGTCGGTTTCCTCGTAATGCCTCTCAGTTTTGTGAAAATCCTTCAAATCCCGCAAGTGTTCGAACCAGAAAATGTTGCTGGTTTTGATCCTAAGCCTGTAGTGGCACCAAGTCAATTCAACCAAAGCAGTGGCGCCAGTTCCAAATTCCGAGTAGTTTTGCCCTTTTTCTCGCCAAAACTCGATTTCAAAGGCCTTTTGGGCCCAATATCTATTTCCAAACTCCTGTTTTCGAAAAATTTTCAAAGTCCGTCCCTCTGACCGCCTCACGGTCAATATGTAACTCTTACTCTATCGTTTTCTATCTTCGACAAGCAAAGACAGAAAAAGAGGGGCAGTTATAAGCACCTTATTTTTGCCCGCTCGGCAATCTCCAGTCCATCCAAACTTGTATTCAAGTCAATATAGATGTATTCCAATCTAAATCAACTTTCCAAGTCTAATCCCATCAAATCGAACTCTTTGCGAGCCCATTGGGCCCAAATAGAGGCAAAATGACCAAAATGCCCTTGGGGGCATTGCTTAGTCCAATTCCAATAGACACGTCTTTCCGAAGACGTAAGTCCCATTTCTGATTCCAATTCCATTTCCAATTAAATCTGGCACACCTTTCGAGAAAGTTGATTCCTTGAGGTGGTAAGACCATCCAATTCGGCATGTTTCTGAGTGAACTTTTCAGAACGGTAAGTCCCTTCAAACCCGTCGACTGAGATGAGGCCCCAAGTCCCCTAGATGGTAGAACGGTCCACCTAGTAGCTTCTGAGATTAGGCAGTCTTTGGAATGATCGCGACCTATTAGAGTAACGAAAATACTTGTAAATATCATAACCATCAGAGTGACGAAAACACTCACAAACAGGTCGATATAGGGAATTGCCAAAAAACCCTTATATCACAGGACCGTTGTCAGAGTGATGGAAACACTCAAAACCTAGGCCAACACCGGTGCCTGCTAGCCCACTTTGGTGAAAAATGACCAAACTGCCCCTATGGTCATTTTTGGCACATTTCTCGAGAAGGTACCTAAGTCTTTAGAACGATAAGTCTACCCTTTCAGGATTGTCTTAAAGGCAATCCGGAATGATTAGGTGCCTTCTAGTCAATTTTGGGCCAATTCTGAGACATTCCGGTCAAGATGACCCTTTTGCCCATAAGTATCCGAATGCCCCAAGAACCATACCGGCTCTGGGTATCAAACCGGTAACCTCCCAAGAATGCTTTTTATAGTATTTCCAACCTTCCATTACCTTTTCGAGTCATTCTGAGTCAATTCCGGCAAACCCAGTGCAAAATGACTGTTTTGCCCCTGGTGGGCCGGTCGCCTTTTCTGACTACACCAACTCTGGGTATCAAACCGGTAACCTCTTGGGACATTCTAAGTAATGTTTCCAAACATCGAGTCTTCTTCTGGGACATTCCAAGGCTATCCCGATAGTTTTCTAGTTCATTTGACCGTTTTGCCCCTAATGACCCGGTCAACCCTTCTAACAAATCTCGTCATCATTTTTTAAGTATAATACCTCTGGGACTCTATTCTAAGGGTTTCGGTTTCATTCCGGCCTTCCGGGCCATTCCCGGTCCCCTAAATCCTTCCTGGACCTTCTAAAGCCACTTCTAGTGAAACCAGGCTAAAAATTGCATGGTAGTCACTTGTACAGGTGCCCAAATCTTCTGAAGATAGGTTGCTTGCCGATCTTAAAACTTTCCTAAGTGGCTGGCGCCACTAGTAGTGGCGCCAAGCCAAAATTCGGCCTAGCGCCACTGCAACAGGCGCCAGGTCAATCCTCTCTTTATAAATACAGAGCCTTTTCCATTATGAAAGGGGTCCGCAAACTCAGTCTAAAAACTCTCCTCTTCGATATACAGAGCTTGTAGCCTCCCCAAACCCTAGTCTTCTTTAGGTTTTCCAAAACCCTAGCCTCCATACACAAGCCTCCATACACAAACCCTAACCACATATACTTCTATACACTCATACACTAGCCTCCAAAGCCTCCATTGAAGACTTGAAGTGCTGCAACCCGAAACTCTTGAAGATCAAGACAAGCCCTTGAATTTTGACGCAAAGCGAAGCGAGGACCGAAGCAAACAAGCAAATAAACCAAGCAAAACAATGAGAATAAAACAAGACACAAGGTAGGCTCTCTCTTTACGTTTACGCACTCCCCCCTCTCTCTTCTCTCTTCGAACCCACTTGGTTTTTCTTCTATTTTAATCCCCCATTTTCTTCCCCCCCCTTCTTGCATGCTTGAAACAAGGGACTTTCTGGTCTATGTGTAAGATTAGGCTATTGAAGGTCATCGTGTCGGGGGTTTCTATTAGTTTAATCGGAAATCACGTGGGTTCGGCCCCTTGATTATGTGGTGAGGCCTTAACCTTGTATGTTCACGACCCCAGCTTGCATTGTGCATATCATGATCTTGTATCTCTCCAAAATCCATTTTCAAACTTGTTTTCGAAACTTGCATTAAAATCGTTTTCAAAGTTTGTGTTAAAATCTTTTTTTTCAAAACTTATTTTCAAAATCACAATCCTAAGGTTATTCTAGCCTTTCCATGGTTAGGATTGCTTTAGGAAAGTGTTACATTTAAGGTGATCAACATGGTCCATATTTCAAATCATTATTGTTTTCAAAACCACTATCTTAGAGTGGTTCTAACCTTTTTATGGTTAGAATCGCTTTAAAAAAGTGAGATATTTTATATACTTTCTAAAAACTCTCTCCAAAAACTTTTTTTTAAGATCTTTTTCCAAAACCTCTCTTTCCGAAAATTCTCTCAAAGTTTTACTTTCCGAAATCCCTTCCTAAAATCTCTTTTCAAATCCCTTTCTAAAAAACTTCTCTATAGGATTTCCTTCCAAAAATCTCTCTTTTCAAAAACTCACTTTTCAAAAATCTCTTTCCTTAAAGCTCAAGTCAAACCCTAGAGCTAACGATTAGGAAACCCTAATTTCCTTTCTTAAAACATGACTTCCATTATTGCCTCAAAACCTAGGTTTCCAAAATCTCCTTTTTACATCTAAATCATAAGTTTCCAAAACCTATTTTCTACATCAAAACTATAGTTTTTCAAATCAAGGATTTCTAAAACTTCACCTTCCAAATCCATGCCAAATCCAATCTTTCTCTTTAGGAAACTGGATCCAATCCTCCGTTTTTTGAAACAAAATCAAAACACCTCTTTTTAGAAACAAAATCCAATATTTTGTTTTAGGAAATAGGAATCTTAATCCTTCCAAATCCAAATCTTTCCTAAATCCACTCCTTCCTAATCTCATACTTTCCTAAACCTTAAGTTTCCAAAACTTAAACTTTTAAATCTTTCCTTAACCCTTAAGCTTCTTAATCTTCCTAATTCCAACCTTTCCTAAATTCTATACTTTTTCCAAATCTAACTTTTCAAATCTTCTTAAAATTCAAAACTTTCCAAATCTAAAACTTTCTTAAGTCAAAACTTTCCTATTTCAAAACTTTCCAATTTCAAAAGGTTCCTATTTCAAAAACATTCCTTTTTCCTAAAACGAAACCTTTCTTATTTCAAAAATTTCCTAAATCAAAACTTTCCAATTTTGAAACTTTCCTAAAATGAAATTTTCCTAAAACGGAATTTTCCTAATTCGAACTTTTCCTAAATCCAATCTTTCCCTAATCTTTCAAGTCTAACATTCAAGTCAAATCTTTGTTAATCTCAAGTCCTTCCTAAATCCTATCTTTCTTAAGTCTAGATTTCCTAAATCTCAATCTTTCCAAAACGAGTCCAATCTTTTAAATTCAAAATTTCAATTTCTAATCTTCTATTCTAAGTTCAAATCAAATCCTTTTTCAAATCAAAATCTCTCTCTTTTTTTTTTTTTTCCAAATCAAAATCTTCTATAGGATTCTTGTCCGAACTACGACTGACCTGATTTTTCAAAAAGGATACGTAGGCAACCCTCATGGGTGCGGTCACAACCTTTTTCAAATCTCCAATTCCACAACCTTTTTCAAATCTCCAATTCCATAACTTTTTTCAAATCTCCAATTCCATAATCTATTTCAAATTTCTAATTCCGACAATCTATTTTCAAATCTCTATTTCTAATCTTTAAAACTTTCTTTCCAAAATCAAATCTATCTTTTCAAATCCATTCCAATTTCAAATCAAATCTATTTTTAAAATCAAATCAAGTCTTTTCAAATCTATTTTTTAAAATCAAATCTTATTATTGCACTTGCATATCATGCATCATGTCAATTCCTTTGTAAAGATTCTTTTCAAAAGTGGGTAGTTTTGGACATTTGTTAATTGAAGACTCTAATGGATGAATCTAGGGTGAATAGACATGTAGGTACCGCAAGGACGGGGTAGGGTGATGGCTTAGTGCGTTTTTTCTATACTTAACCAACCTTCGAACTTAGGATCACTATTTTCGAAAGACCAAAATGGAGTTATTTTAAAAAAAGGGCTTAAATATTTTTTAAAGGTTTCCAAACAACTTGTTGTCTTAAAAACCCTCTCTTGATGAAGTAGTTTCAAAAAACCTTTTTCAAAAACTCTAAGTGTAGTCTTCGAATTGGGCTTAGTTTTTAGGTGACCTAACTCACCTTAATCAAGTTAGGTGGCGACTCCAAACTTTTTCTAAAAGCCTTTTATTCAAATCAATTATCAATTCAAACTTAGTCACACTCATTCTTTTAGGAGGATGAGTTCTAACGAGAGAGTACAGTATTTTTTCCGCTTGTGTGTGTATTCCTCGATTGCAAAAAATCTGGGTGCGATAGACCCACCCACTTACTCTGTAACTTGCCCGGAAACAAATGAAGGCGTGAATCATAAAGAAAAACCTTTTAACCAATCTTAAAAGATTTTGTGAATATTGTGTTGGTCATGGAACTTCTTCATGCGGGCCTTAGCAATTTTAGCATTTTCGATGGCATTATTACGGAGTTCATCAAGTTTATTCAATTGAAGCTTCCGGTGGGCCCTTCTGGCATCAAAGTCCTCATTACATTGCCGGATGGCCCAATAGGCTTTATGTTCAATTTCTACCGATAGGTGGCAAGCCTTTTCATGAACAAGCCTCTATGGTGATGCACCAAGCACGATCTTGTAACCCGTGCGGTAAGCCCACAATGCGTCGGTTAACCTAAGGGACCAATTCTTCCTATTAGGGTTGACGGTTTTTTTAAGGATTCTCTTCATTTCCCTATTGGCTAACTCGACTTGCCCTTGGGTTTGAGGATGGTAAGGTAGGCTAACCTTATAGACCATACCATACTTCTTCAATATAAATGCAAAGAGTTTATTACAAAAGTGTGAGCCACCATCACTAATGATAGCTTGGGGCATCTCATATCTTGAAAAAATGTTCTCTTTCAAAAAGCGGACCACCACTTGGTAGTCATTGTTCCGGGAGGCAATGACCTCCACGCATTTTGAAACATAGTCCACCACCACTAAGATGTGAATGTAGCCAAAAGAGTTAAAGGGTCCTATGAAGTCAATTCCCCAACAATAAAATATTACTAAGATGGTAATGGGCTGAACAGGCATCATGTGACGCTTAGTAAGAGTTCCTAAACATTGGCACCTATCACATGCAAGACAAAAAGCATGAACATCCTTAAATATGGTAGGCCAATAAAGGCCACATTGAAGAATCTTAGCAGTGGTCTTTTTGGAGGAGAAATATCCTCCACAAGCTTGGGCGTGGAAAAACTCCATGACTTATTGAAACTCATGATTGGGCACACAACGCCGGATAATTTGATCCAGGCAATACTTAAAGAGGTGAGGATCATCCCATGAAAAATAACGCAAATTTCGAAAGAACTTGCGTTTATCAGTGGATGACCAATGGGATGGAACCTCACCAGTCATAAGATAGTTTGCAATATCGGCAAACCAAGGGGGGGAAACTTTCTCCAAAGCATGCATATGCAAGATTTGCTCATCCGGGAAATGTTAATTGATAGGGGTGGAGTCAGTGGCTCTTCCATCAAAGGGGAGTCGGGACAAATGATCAACAACTACATTTTCTACCCCTTTTTTTATCTTACATTTCAATGTGAAATTCTTGAAGCAATAAGATCCACCGAATGAGGCGGGGTTTTGCATCGGGTTTGGTGAGAATATATTTAAGGGCCGCATGATCGGTGTAAATGATAACTAGTGACCCTATCAAGTAAGAACGAAATTTATCCAATACAAAAACTACCGTGAGAAGTTCCTTTTCAGTTGTGGTGTAATTGATTTGGGTATCATTGAGGGTTTTAGAGGCATAATATATGACATGAGGCTTTTTGTCAATTCTTTGTCTTAAAACCACCCCATGGCATAGTCACTAGCGTCGCACATAAGCTCAAAAAGATGAGACCAATCGGGTGCACGTAAGATTGGGGCGAATGTCAAGGACCCTTTTAAAATATCAAAGGCTTGTTGACATGTTGGTGTAAGCACCCTATTTTTGCTTGCTCGGCAGTCTTCAGTCCGTCCAGACCTGTATTCAAGTCGATATGGATGCATTTCGGTTCAAACCAGTTTTTCAGACATAATCTAGTCAATCGATCGTTTTGCCGGCCCGTCCGGCCTAAATAGAGAAAAAATGACCAAAATACCCTTGGGGCATTATCCGGTCCAATTCCAGTGGGCACGTGTTCTCGAAGACGGTAAGTCCCCTTTTCAATCTCAGTTCTAGTTCAAATCCAATTCCAATCTAGTTCCAGTTCATGTCTAGTTCTAGTTCAAATCAAGTCCGGCATATCTTTCAATAAAGTTAATCCCTCAAGGCGGTAAGTCCATCTAGTCCAGCATGTTTTTTGAGAAAAATCTTCAGATCGATAAGTCCCTTCAAACCCGTCGACCGGGACGAGACCCCAAGTCCTCGAGATGGTAGAACGGTCCACCTTTGGTGCCTACTAACCCGCTAATAAAGAAATGTCCATTATTCGGGATGCCTTTCGAGAAAGTTGATTCCTTAGGCGATAAGTCTACTAGGAACTTGCCGAGATTAGGCAGTCTCTAGAATGATCGCGAACCGTTAGAGTAACAGAAGTACTCCTAAACATCGCAACTATCAGAGTGGCGAAAACACTCGTAAACAGGTCAACATTGGGAATTGCCAACAAACCCCTATGTCACGGGACCATCGTCAGAGTAACGGAAACACTCAAAACCCAGGTCAACACCAGTGCCTGCTAGCCCACTCTGGTGAAAAATGACCAAACTGCCCTTAAGGCATTTTTCGGCTCGTTTCTTGAGAAAGTACCTAAGTCCTCAAAATGGTAAGTCCATATAACTGGCATGATTAGATGCCTTCAAGTCGGTTTCGGGCTAATTCTGAGACCCTCCGATCAAAATAACCATTTTGCCCCTACGCATTCGAGTGCCCCGGGAACTACATCGGCTCTGGGTATCAAACCGGTAACTTTTTGGGGATGCGTCTGATAGTATCCCCAGCCTTTCAATGCATTTCTAAATCATTTTGAGTCAGTTCCGGCAAACCTGATACAAAATGACCGTTTTGCCCCTAGTGGGCCGGTCGTCTTTTCTAACCACACCAACTTTGGGTATCAAACTGGTAACCTCTTGTAACATTCTAGGTAATGTTTCTAAGCCTTAAGTCTTCTTCCGGGATATTCCAAGTCCATTTCGGCAGCTTTCTGGCCCGATTGACCGTTTTGCCCCCAATAGCCCGGTCAACCCTTTCAACAAATTTTAACATCATTTTCCAAGTCTACTACCCCCGAGACACTGTTCTAAGGGTTCCTATCCCTTTCCAGCCCTTCGGTCATTCTTGGTTCTTTAAATCATTCCCGAACTTTTCGGAGCCACTCCTAGTGAAACCAAGCTAAAAATTGCATGGTAGTCACTAATACAAGCACCCAAATCTTCTGAAGATATGTTGTTTGCCGACCTTAAACATTTCCTAAATGACTAGCGCCACTAGTAGTGGCGCCAATCCAAAAACTGGCTTGGCACCACTCTTAGTGGCTCTAGTGGGATTTTTGGCCTGGCGACACTGCAGCAGGCGCTAGTTTACTCTTTTATCTATAAATACAAAACCTCCTCCAGCGTGAAGAGGGTCCGTAATCTCAATAAAAAAACTCTGCTGTTCAATATACACAGCTCAAAGCCCCTCCAAACCCTAGCCCTCTTTAGGTTCACTAAACCTTAGCCTCCATATACAAACCCTAGCTTCTATACACTTAACCCTAGCATATACACTCTTATACACTCATATACTAGCATCCAAAGCTTCTATTGAAGACTTGAAGTGCTGCAACTTGGAAGCTTTTGAAGATCAAAGCAAAGAGCGAACTAAAGCAAATAAAGCAAACAAATAAAAGAAGACACAAGGTAGGCTTCTTATTTACGTTTACGCATTTCCCCCCCTCTCTCTTCTCTCTTCTAACCCACTTGGATTTTTTTATTTTATTTTAATACCCATCTTCTACCCCGCTTTCTTGCATGCTTGAAACAAGGGATTCCCCGGTTCATGTGTAGAATTAGGCTATTGAAAGTCACCATGTCGGGGCTTTCTCTTATTTTAATCGGAGACCACGTGGGTTTGGCCCCCTTGATTATGTGGTGAAGCCTTTAACCTTGTATGTTCACGACCCCAACTTGTATTATGCATATCATGATCATACATCTCTCCAAAACTTATTTCAAACTTGTTTTTTAGAATTTGCATCGAAAATCGTTTTCAAAACTTGCATTAAATCTTGTTTTTCTAAACTTATTTTCAAAATCACAATTCTAAGGTGATTCTAGCCATTCTATGGTTAGGGTTAATTTAGAAAAGTATTATATTTAAAGTGACTATTATTGTCCATATTTTCAAATCTGTGTTGTTTTCAAAACCACAATCCTAGAATGGTTCTAATCTTCTTATGGTTAGAGTCATTTTAAGAAGGTGGGACATTTTTAGAGGCTTGCAAAAGTCCACATTCAAATGCCCTTCCAAATTGCTTTTCAAACTTACTTTCCAAAATCTCTTTTTAAATACTCTCAAAAATCTCTTTTCAAACTTACTTTTCTAAAAACTCTTTCCAAAAATCTCTTTTTTAAAAATCTCTCGTTCCAAAAAGAACTATTTTCCAAAATCTCTTTTTTCTTGGAGTTCAAGTTAAACCCTAGAGCCATGGTTAGGAAATCCTAATTTTCTCTCTTAAAACATGATTTCCATTCTTGCCTCAAAACATAGATTTTCAAAACCTCTATTTTCTACATCAAATCATAAACTTCCAAATCTAGGGTTTCTAAAACTTCCCCTTCTAATTCCATGCCAAATCTAATCTCCCATTTAGGAAACTAGATCCAATATTCCGTTTTTGGAAATAAAATCAAGTCACGTCCTTTTAGAAATAAAATCCAATCTTTTGTCTTAGGAAATAAGAATCTAAATCTTTTTGAATCTTTCCTAATTCAACACCTTTCTAAATTTCAACTTTTCAAATTCCAAATTTTCAAATCTTTCTTAAACTCAAATATTTTCTAACTTCAGGTATTTCCAAAACTCAAACTTTGAATATTTCTAAATTCAAACCTTTCCAAAATTCTAAACTTTCTAAATTCCAAATCTTTCTTAAATTCTAAATTTTCTAAATACAAATCTTTCTAAAATCAACTTTTTCCTTGAAAGAAAACTTTCCAAATCCGAAACTTTCAAAAATTCGAATCTTTCCAAAATCATCTTTTTCCTAAATTTGAAACTTTCCTAATTCAAAACTTTCCTATTTCACAACTTTCCTAATTCGAAACTTTCTTAAAGTGAAACTTTCCTATTTTGAAACTTTCCAAAATCCGAGATTTCTAAAATTCAATCTTTCATAAACTCCAACTCTCCATGTTTTCTAAATCAAACTTTCCAATCAAATCTCTCTTAATCTCAACTCTTCTTCCAAGTTCTATCTTTCCAAATCAAAATCAATTTCAAATCCTCAAGTTCAATTTCAAATCAAAGTCAATTCCAAGTTGAATTTCAAATCTTCTATTCAAAGTTCAAATAAAATCCTTTTTCAAATCAAATCTCTTTTTCAAATCAAATTTTCTGTCAAACTTTTATCCGAACTACGATTGAACTGATTCCAAAAAAGGATACATAGGCAACCCTTATGGATGTGGTCACAACCATTTTTCAAATTCCAACTCCACAATCTTTTTTCAAGTTTCCAATGCCATAATCTATTTCAAGTTTCTGATTTCTACAGTCTTCTTTCAAACTTCAAATCTTCTTTTCAAATCTATTTTCACAATCAAATCTTTCTTTCAAATCTATTTTTCAAATCCATTCTAATTTCAAATCAAATATATCTTTTCAAATCCATTTCAAGAATCAAATCCTGTCTTTTTTAAAATCCATTTCAAATCAAATCAAGTTTTTTTCAAATCCACTTTCTAAAATCAAGTTTTATTCTGTCACTTGCATATCATACATCATGTCAAATATATTTCCAAAATTCTTTTCTAAAGTAGATGGTTTTAGACATTTATTAATCAAAAACTCTAATGAGTGAATCTAGGGTGAATAGACATGTAGGTAATGCAAGGGCGGGGTAGGGTGATGGCTTAGTGCTTCTTCCTTACACGTAACCAACCTCTGAACCTAGATCACTATTTTCAAAGACCAAATGGAGTTATTTTAAAAAAAGGGCTTAAATCTTTTCAAAGGTTGCCAAACAACCTCTTTTCTTAAAAATCCTCTCTTGAGGAAGTATTTTCAAAATCTTTTCAAAAATCCTAAGTGTAATTTTTAGATTTTGCTTAGTTTTTGGTGATCTAATTCACCTTAATCAAGTTAGGTGGCGACTCCAAATTTTTCCAAAAGCCCTTTATTCAAATCAATTTTCAATTCAAATCAAGTCGCCCTCATCCTTCTAGGAGGATGAGTTCTAATGAGAGAGCACTGTGTTTTTCTCACTTGTTTTTTTAGGGTGTAAAAAATCGGGGCGCGACAGTTGGGGTCCACTCAAGTGGCACATCAAGTGATAAGAGTTGACATAATGGCCTAGCAATTGCACTAAATCCCTCAATAAAACGCCAATAGAAACTGGCATGCCCAAGGAATGATCGCACATCTTTCACACAAGTGGGGGGAGGTAGTTTTTGGATTAGTTCAATTTTAGCCTTGTCAACCTCTATCCCCTTATAAGACACAATGTGACCTAACACAATTCCACTAGTAATCATGAAATGGCATTTCTCTCAATTAAGGACAAGGTTACTCTCCTCACATCGTTCTAACACCTTTCCTAAATTCTCAAGACATCCCTCAAACGTGTCTCCATACACCGAAAAATCATCCATGGACACTTCTACAATATGCTCCACCATGTCACTAAAGATGCTCATCATACATCTTTGAAATGTGGCTGGTGCATTGCACAAGCCAAAGGGCATGCGGCGGTATGCATAAGTACCAAATGGACATGTAAAGGTAATCATGGATTGATCCTCTCATGCAATCTTAATTTGGTTGTACCCGGAATAGCCATAAAAAAAGCAATAGAAAGCTTTTCCGGATATTCTCTTTAGAACTTGGTCAAGAAATGGCAAGGAAAAGTGGTCCTTTCAGGTCACGGCATTTAGGCGACGGTAATCGATACACATTCGCCATCCGATTTGGATATGAGTGGGCACCAGCTCATTCTTATCATTTCTAACTACTGTAATACCCGATTTCTTAGGTACCACTTGGGTAGGACTTACCCACTTAGAGTCGGAAATGGGGTAGATAATACCCACATCAAGCAATTTTAGCACCTCACCTTTTACTACTTTCTTCATGTTAGGATTCAATCTTCGTTGCATTTAACGCATGGGTTTAGTCCCCTCTTTTAAGAAAATGTGATGTGTGGATAAAAGAGGACTAATACCATGAAGATCGGCAATGATCCATCCTATAGCTTTCCTATGATGTTTAAGCAAGGCTATCAAGCTTTCCACTTGGCTCAAAGAAAGGGTGAAAGAAATCACAACAAGATAGGACTTACCATCACCCAAAAATGCATATATATAAAGTGGTTGGTAATGGTTTCCTCTCGAGAATGGGAGGCTTAACCTCCGAAGGAATTGGCTCTATATCACTAGGTTGGAAAGGTTCAAAAGAAGGGATCCATTGACCCACATAGATACATTGGGCACTCTCATGACTTGGGGATGAAACTTCTCCCAAAGCCTTAACATGACAATCTAAAGCTTTATGAGGCTCGTTCCTCAACAAATCTTTTTCTAAGGAGTCCTCAAAGAACTCATTCTCAAAGTGGTCTCGCACTAATGTCTCAATGATGTCGAGCTCCTAGATATCCTCACACTCACTCGGTTGTTTGGCAACTAAAAAGATATTCAATTCAAAAGTGGTGTTGCCAAATGAAAGCTTCACTAACCCATTCCTACAATGAATGATAGCATTGGAAGTAGTTAGGAAGGGTCACCCTAAAATGACAGAAATTTGGTTGTGAGCTATACAATTATCCACGGGTTGAGTGTCCAACACTATGAAATCAACGGGAAAATAGAAGTTATCGATTTGGATTAGCACATCCTCAATGATACCTCTAAGAACCTTTATAGACCGATCCGCTAGTTGTAAAGTGGCACGGGTAGGTTGTAATTCTCCTAAACCAAGTTCCTTATATACCGAAAATGGGAGAAGATTAACACTAGACCCTAAATTCAATAGGGCTTGATCTATCCTAGTGTTCCCAATAGTGCAAGAGATGGTAGGACATCTGGGGTCCTTGAATTTTGGAACAGTTTTGCATTGCAAGATTGCACTTTGATTCTCATTCATCATAGCCGTCTCCTTGACATGTAACTTCCTCTTGAAAGTACATAAGTCTTTAAGAACTTGGCACATGATGGAATTTGCTTAATGGCATTAAGAATAGGGATGTTGACCTTAACTTTGTTGAGTACTTCGTAAATTTTAGCATTCAAGAGTTCATTCTTTGATTTGGTCAACCTTTGAGGAAAAGGTGCATGCTTTAAGATATTCTTCCTCTTATCCCTAGTGATCTCAGTTAAAGTCTCAAAAAGAGTGACAACAGACTCCTTTTTTATTTGATGTTTATCACTCTCTCCCTCCTCTCTTGATTTTTCTTCTTCCACAGCCTCCTTTTCTTTTCCTTTCCCCTCTTGGTCAACACACAGTTTAAAAGCTACGTCCTTTGAAGGAATGGTTTTATCAATGACTCTACCACTCCTAAGAGTGATGATGCCTTGTACTTGTTCATGACTTGTTTGAGTGTCCATGCCACCCTGAGTGATGTGTACTTGCCTAACCACCGGATTGGGTTGAGGTTGAACTGGGGAATCTCCCTGAGACATTTTGAGTCAAAGCTTGTGTCAATGTAGACATTTGCTTTTGTATGTCCTCAAGCATCCTAGTATGTTAGTCCAACACCTTATCTTGCTTATATACACTTCTGTTAACCCCTCTCATGTCATTGGATATTTGATAAAAATTATCTTCCATAGGTTTCCTATGAGGAGGTTGATACGTTTTGGGTAGATTTGGAAGTTGTGCCATGGGTTGGGTTTGGTAAAATTAAGGTTGAGGTGCTTGAAATGGAGGAATATGTGTGGAATAGTGTTGAGGGTTTTGATACCCTCCTTGGTAAGGTTGGGAGTTTGAACTCCCCTCATTCCTCCATCTAAAATTAGGGTGATCCCGCCATCCTGGATTGTAGGTGTTAGAGTAAGGGTTGCCCCTTCCTCTTTGGAATTGGCCAATTGCATTGACTTAGCCATGTAAAACTTTTTTCACCCCTGGAATGATTGGACATGAAGATGTGTCATGGTCGGTAGTGTCACACACTACGCTTCAAGTCTCTTTTCTCACCTTAGTCTCGACCGCTAACACTTTTTTTCCTTCTAAAGCCTCTAGTTTCTTGATTAAAGTGGTCACTCTCACATTAATATCATCAACCTCTTTCAATTGGTATCACCCTACCCCGTGTTTAACGGAATGACCCTCGGGATTTTGAGTCCCAGTAAGTGCCTAATCTCTAGCATTGTTTGTTAAGGTGTCAAAATATTCATAGACTTCATGGGGTTTTTTGTCAAGGAACGTCCCAGCACACATTAACTCAATCAAATGCTTAAGTTGAGCAGTTAGAGATTAGTAAAAGGTGTTGATAATGTGCCAATTGGCGAAACCACGATAAGGGCAAGTATTCAAGAGGTCCTTAAACCTTTACCAATGTTAAAACAATGTTTCCCCCTTCGGATGCTTTCGGTTTGGTTCTCGGGAAAGAACTTCTTTAAAAACTCTCCTTGGAGTATGGCCCATGAATGAATAGACATAGGTCTCAACAAATTGAACCAAAGTTTGGCCTTGTCTTTCAAACAAAGAAGGGAAGAGTTTTAACAAGAACACCTCTCTCAGGCACAGATGGATTTGGGCCCCTCTTTATAGAATGAATATGCATGATGTGAATCCTTAGGGTTACATGGGAACTCTTAGGGTTTGGGTAGGTTTAATGCAGGAGAGAGTGACCTTGGTGTCATTCTTGATGGCTTGATCATATGCATGAGAATGCCGTGACTTAAGTTACTTTGGAACTCTTGTCTTGGGATGAAATATTATATGCATGAACATGGATGTAAAGAGTATAAGGAGAGAGAATGCAATTGAAGTGAATATGCATGCATGAGCAGTTAGACAAGCATTATAACAGTAAGAATACAATCGTTATAACAACAGGAATAAACAAATATAGAGGAAGGTAAAAGTAGTCACCCTTTCCTCTATGGTTTTGAAAATAGTGTGCGTGTCTAAAATCCGATAGGGGTTCGGCTATGCATGGTGTCTATATGAGCATGAGGTTGAGGGTTTACTAATGTGTCCTAAAAAGGCTCAGTTCCCAGATCTTCAAAACTAGGCCGACTCCCCGAGGTGGTGCCATGATTGGTTGGTGATACGAGCACTAGAGGAGGCTCTGTATTTATAGACAACAGACTGAACTAGCGCCTGCTGCAGTGGCGCTCGGCCAAAAGTCCCACTAGCTCCACTAGAAGTGGCGCCAGTCACTTAGGAAACTTTTAAGGTCAGCAAACAACGCATCTTTCAAAGAATTGGGCGCTTGTACTAGTGAATAACATGCAATTTTTAGCCTGACTTTCACTAGGAGTGACTTCGGAAGGTCCGAGAATGATTTAAAAGGTTAGGAATGGCCCGAAGGGCTAAAAAATGACAGGAACCCTTAGAATAGTGCCTCAAGGGTGGTGGACTTGAAAAATAATGTCAGGATGTGTTGGAGGGATTGTCCTGGAAGAAGAGTCAAGGTTTTGGAAACATTACTTAGAATGTCCCAAGAGGTTACCAATTTGATACCTAGAGTCAGTGTGGTTGGAAAAGACGATCAGCCCACCAGGGGCAAAATGGTCATTTTGTATCAGGTTTGCCGGAACTGACTTAGAATGTTCCAGAAATGGGTCAGAATGTCAGGGATCTATCAGAAGCATCCCCGAGAGGTTACCGGTTTGATACCTAGAGCTGGTGTGGTTCCCCAGACGCTCGGCCATCTAGGGGCAAAATGGTCATTTTGATCGGGGGGTCTCGAAATTGGCCTGAAATCGACTGGAAGGCACATAAACATGTTGGATTGTCTTTAAGATAATCGTAGAAGGGTGGACTTACTGCTTTGAGGACTTAGATACTTTCTAAAAAAAGCGTGCCAGAAAAGCCTTAAGGGTAATTTGGTCATTTTTCACCAGAGTAGGCTAGCAGGCACTGGTATTGACCCGGGTTTTGAGTGTTTCCATCACTCTGACGGTCTGTGATAAGTTGGTTTCCAAAGATATCTCGTCCTTTGGTAAACATGTCACGGCCAAGGGGCATGTTCGGTCCTGTGACATAGGGGGTTTATTGGCAATTCCCGATGTCGACCTATTTGCGAGTGTTTCTGCCACTCTGATGGTTGCGAAGTTTGCAAGTACTTTCGTTACTCTAACGGTTCATGATCATTCCAGAGACTGCTTGATCTCGGGAAGCTACAAGGTGGACTTATCGCCTAAGGAATCATCTTTCTTGAAAGGCGTGCTGAAACGGACATTCTTCATTGACGGGCTAGCATGCACCAAAAGTGGACCGTTCTACCATCTCGGGGACTTGGGGTCTCATCCCGGTTGACGGGTTTAAAGAGACTTACCGTTCTGAAGATTTTCTCAGAAAACGTGCTGGGTTGGAGGATCTTACTGTCTGAGGGATCAACTTTCTCAAAAGACGTGCCAAATTCGATTTGAATTGGAACTAGACTGGAACTAGATTTTAATCTTGAAATTGAGATTGAAACAGAGACTTACCATCTTCGAGAAGATGTGCGCACTGGAATTGGACTAGACGATGCCCTAAGGGCATTTTGGTCATTTTGCCTTTATTAGGGCCCAATGGGCTTGTGAAGCGATTGTTTGACTAGATTATGTCTGAAAAACTGGTTTGACCCAGAGTATGTCCATATTGACTTGAATACAAGTCTGGGCGGACTGGAGACTGCCGATGGGGCAAAAATGGGGTGCTTACAGATGTAAATTTGTGTTCAATATTAAGAATCGTAGAAGCAAATCATCAATTGTGCAATATCTATACCAATTTGAGAATTGTGTATAGAAATTACCGGTTGTGATTGTGAATCTAGTTTTTCTATAGATTTACAACACAATTGAGATGAATATAAGAAATCATAAGATAATTCATTGAAGTTTATATACCTCCATTGAAGACTTTAAAGATCCTTAGTAGATCTTCACAATTGCATCCAAGGATGAGTTTAGCTACTTGATTCCATAAGAGAAAGCATGAAAAATTGTAGAACTTGCATTAATTGTAGGAGAACATGATGTTTGACTACAAGGAAAATGGAAGAAAATGGAGGAAAATACAAGAAAACTAACTTTCTCTTTCTAGAAATCATACTAACAGACAATCTAATCTAAAAATGGAGATAGATACAAGAAATCTCGTCATTTCCTAGAGATATAGCAGCAAAACGTGCATAAGAATGGCTAGTACCGTACGTACGGTACTATTCACCGTATTTACTATGGACATACTGTACGTTTGGTTAACCCTACGCTAATTCATGCTCTCTAAAGTTTGAAAATCGGCTGCAAGCGTATGTGTGGTAAAAGTGATCGTACGTACAGTGATTCCAACTGTACATACAGTCTTGGCACTTTTCAACTCCTTTTGCTCTAAATTCACCTGTTCTTCACTTCAAGCCTCCAAAATATCCACAAACACTTATTAGAACAATTATTATACTAAAATGAGGCATATATACACCCTAGTTGGACTATCAATAGTTATTTAGGGACTTTAGATTACACTTTTTGAGTGTAATCACCACCTCCCACCTAGCTTTTGCTAATCCCTAGCAAAAAGCGAAAAGTAAAACAAATATGTACAGAAAGATAATCTCCACTTTCGTGGGAGTCTCGGATGCATTTAGTGTATGCATCAAGCCTTTGAACCACTAGGTTACACTTAGTGGACGAGTAATGTCTTGTGAGGGCTTGCAGTGATGACACCCACAAACATCGTCTTATAATCAACAATCCTAGATGTAGAACGATATAGGAGAAATGCATGGGGGTATATCACCATGCTCAAAACAGTATATCTCTACTTTCAATACAAACGAGATGAGTTTATGAAAACATTATGACTAGATTCATGAGTGTGTGTGTGTTAGGATCATACATGGTAGTTTACAATGCTTCACCTCACTTCGACAACCTTAAAGCCTTTATCCAATTACTCTTCGGACATACACTCAATGAGTAATCGAACACACAGTTTATCTCACTTGGCTGCTCTTAATAAAAGAGTAAGTGTGCAAGTCATGCTAAACATATATATAAGATTGTGGTAGGAAATTTGGAGTTTAGAATGATTATTATTAGGGTTAGGATTATAGTTATGTACTAGCCACCTACCAGTAAAATTATAAGGGTTAAATCAAAATGAACACTATACCATATATATGTGGTTATGGTTATGAGATATTTGTAAAAAGAAATTTGTCATGTCAATTAAAACCATTAACTTGTTTTCACGTGAAGACTTCATCCCTATGACTGGACAAGTCAGCACCACATAATTTTCATGTCAATTAAAGACTCCTATATTAAGTAACAATAATTGAAGTCTCATTTGATTACGCGCAAGAATGCTCAACGATACTTGAAGACATGTCGAAGCGAAAAGGCTTGTTTGGCGCATCGTCTAGTGGTGCAAATCCTACCGGCGACATGGATAAAACCCAACCATCAAGACCATGCTATATGGTGGGTACATACATGGACCTAGTTGGTAACAAATGGTATGGTTGAAAATGTAGCTTTTGCAACAAACCTATCCTTATGCATAATACGATGGGTTTGGTCAGCCATATTTTCATTGGCAATGCATCCTTACGACCACCCCCCGGTATGACGGACAACCAATGCATAAGATTCCTATGGGAAGACTTACTTGATGAACGACGTGAGTTAGAGATGTATTGCCAATGGCATAGTCTCCGTGTCCCAAAAGCTCGTTCAGCTAACCTGTGGGACAGGAGATCACCTATCAACAAGGTCATTATAGCGCTGAAATGCGAGATTAATCAAATGCAACGAAGATTGGATATGTATCATTTCACAGAGCAAGCGAAGACAAAATGTGTTGATCCAACACAATGAATACTAGAAATAATTGAAGATCCATTGCTAGTTTCTGACCCAGAACTTTCAGACTTCTCAGAAGCAGAAACCGACGATGACTTTGTCAACTATCTACCTAGTAGCCTTTCTGTTGGCGGCCCACCAATGTGTTGTTACGAACATGGTCCACAAAACTTATTTCTGTTTTTAAGGTTAGGGCTAGGGTTACAGTTTGCATAGTTATTTTCTTAGAGAATAAAATTATATGCTACAAATTGTTATTTTCATTTAAGACAATTACAGCATTTAGGGGTTCTATGAATTTTCTGACATCATAAAAAATGTAATTTCGTAAACAAACTGTCTATGTTTTTTTTTATCTATTATGTAATAAAAATTTTAAAATAAAAAGAGCCTATATAAAACTTTCAAAGGCAAGAAAAAGAATAATACGCATGAATGAAAATTTTAAAATACAAAGATCCTACATTAAATTTAATTATTTTACTCAGTATTATTTTACTCATTATTATTTTTACTAAACTCTTACCACATTTCCGATTCTAATATTTTATTACTAATTCCTAACACATTTTTAAATTTAATTATTTCATCATTATTATTATTACTAAACTAATTACTAACACATTTTTAAATTTAATTATTTAATCATTATTATTTTTACTAAATTAATTACTAACTCATTTTTAAATTTAATTATTTTACTCATTATTATTTTTACTAAACTCTTACAACAATTTTGATTTTATACATTTAAATAAAACTATTTTACTAACATAAATAAATAAAATAACTATTTTATTTTAAATAAAATATAGAATTACTTATTTTAAAGAAAATATAGAAAAAGAATATAGAATTAGTTAGAATGGGGGGAAAGAGTACAAAAGAATATAGAATTAGTTAGTTAGAGGGGAAAGAATATAAAATTAGTTAGAAAAGAAAAGAAGGGGGGGGGGGGGGGGGGGGGCGGAAGGGTGGACGAAAAAGCCAAGAAAACAGAGGTTTGGCCTGCGTTTTCTGACAAAACGCAGGTTCGACCTGTGTTTTCTTGGCTTTTTTTTCCCACTGCAGAAAATGTAATCCAAGATTGCGTTTTCACAGAAAATGCAACCCTAAATTGCGTTTTACCTTATTTCGGGTTTAACATTTTTCCCTTGATTATTTTGGAAAAAAGCTTTTCTAAATTATTTATTTCGAAAAAAACCGTAAGATGTAAAGGCTTTCCCTTAGAAGAGTTTATGAACTTTTAATGAATAAGAATTGAAAGATTTCTCTTATTTTTTGACTTTAGGTGTTCTTTGTGAATCAAATTGTAATTGATGCCTTTATTTTGATATTTTGTGAAATCAACAAATTGAAAAAAGAGCTTAATTTTTTGTATTCGTACATAAATTAACAAACTCGACCCTGTTTATCACTGCTTTTACACGCTTCCTTACATCACCAAGCTAACATTTGCTATCCTAGAAACCAACGTATTCAAGGAGAAATAATGATTAGTAATTCTTGTCTTCAATATGAATGGTTAATTAGTAGTGCTAAAGGTATCATAGCATCGACAAGTGCGAATAAGTTTTATTTATTTATTTATTGTTCTGAATGAGAATTAGATTATAAATACGGAAGATCCATTATGACATTCCATTTTCGTGCTCGGGGGGAATTCTATTTATGGCCACATGAGAAATCCAAGATCTCTCTCTTTCTCTGAGTTTCTGGCTGCCCCTGGGGTCAGGGGTGGGGAAATGGTTGGTTTGAAACATCATTCATGCCAGAACTGCCTAATCCCCATCTGTATGTTCTGGATCTACTTCCTTAATCTATAATCCAACTATTGTGGGAAGTATTATGCTGAATATATAACTGGACTTGATCGTGGTGCAGAAATGTCTACCGGTAGACTTTTTGTTAGGTGTAGTCAAGAGCGGAGGGACATTGAAGGCTTTCGTAACTTTCTTGGGCGGGGAGCCTAGCCCAACTCTCATTTTTAATATTTAATATTTTTTAAAATTTAAATTTAGTCTATCTCAATATTGCTCAGCTCATCTCTTTTTAATGCTCAGCCTAACTCTTTTTATTGTAGTCTAATTATCTAACACAACCCACTTTAATTTTAATTTTTAAAATTAATTAAAATTAAATTAAGTGCAATAATTGAGAGACTAACTTTTTAATTTTTCATGGACTGAAAGGGTTCATTTTCATTTCTAAAGCATAAAAAAAATAAGTAAATAAATTTATGTTTATTTTACTAACATTGGTAATGCTATATCTGTTAGGGATTTATACTAAAAGACATACTTTGTATAATGATTTTAGTATTTCTTAATAAATTAGCTACCCCATTTTAATTAGAATATGTGTGAGTAACGTTTGCGTTGTATTATTTATTGTGCATGTGTGTCTCTTATTCTATATAGTAGATGATTTGGTGTGTAGAGTACAACTTATACACGAAAGATCAGATCATGGGTTCCTATGGAATATAAGCTTATCATTCACAGTCTTAGATGAAACTGGATACAACATCAAAAGGACTGTAGCACAACGTTTTAATAGGTCTGTCTTGGCTATGGGGAACGATATAGTTCTAACTCCTTGCACTAGTACACTTTGTGTGTATTGAACAGAACCGTATTGAGATAATTATTTTTATACTGATAA
>CM065378.1:47445000-47480000 GCA_033060915.1 Euryodendron excelsum | reverse complement strand
CGAAGGAAACCTTAACCAAGTGAGGGTTAAGATCACCTTAGAGTTGTGAGTTTTAAAATCACTTTTGAAAATAACTTGTGGAAATGATAAGTGTCTAGCCATTTTTGTCAAGACAAGTTTAAGAGAATTCTTGAAAGCATTTTGGAATAAGGTATGGAAGGATTATAAATGACTTTTGAATTGATTCTTGAAAACTCAAGAGAGTAGGATCTTCTTGAATGCATGCCATGCAAATTATTTTTGTAATTGAAAGAGATTTGGAATTAGAGTCTTTGAAGCCTTTTAACCATGGTTGGGATGACCTAAGGTTAACTAACTTGGGTTAGGTTAACCTAGGGTTGGACAACTAGGATTAGGTTGAACCAGGGTTGATTAACTAGGGTTAACTAACTAAGGTTAGGTTAACCTAGAGTTTGGACAACTATGGTTAACTAACTTGGGTTAGGTTAACCTAGGGTTTGGAGGTGTCCTAAGGTTAGCTAACTAGGGTTAGGTTAACTTAGGGTTTTGAAACATGGTTTTGGACTAGGGTTTTGGCATAATGATTTTGGAAAGGTGGTTTTGAACTAGGGTTTGGACCTAGTGGTTTTGGAAAAGTGGCTTGTGCATGAACCTTGAAGAAGTGTTTTGAAAATCATTTTATGAAAATTACTCAACTGAGTGTTGGGTTCATATGGTTGGTATTTGGAAACCACTCAAAAGAGAGTTGCTTTGGAACCATTTCAACCACTAACTTAAGAGAGTCGAACTTTTGAAAACCAATATATGAAAGGTAGTTTTGACAACTTCTTTGATTGAAAACTAAATAGAAAGAACTTTTGAAAATCCGTTTTGAGAAAGGGGGTTTGGAAAACCACTCTTAAGATGTTGAAAACCACTCTCAAGAATAAAAGTTCATATGGTCGATTTGAGGGAAGTCACTCCAAAGAGAACTGCATAGGGCCATTTTAACCACAATATTCAAGAGAACAAAACTTCTAAAAATCAAAATGGAAATGGAAGTCTTGGAAAACCACTTTTATACAAATTAAAGAGAATGAACTTTTGAGAACCCTTCTTGAAGAGGGTTGTTTTGGAAACCATTTTTGGGGTGTAGAAAATCACTCTAGTGAGTTAGGGTTCCTATGGTCAATAAATGAGGAGACCACTCAAGAAAGGGTTCTATGAGGACCATTTCAACCACAAAACTCAAGAGAGCAAAACTTTGAAAATCAAAGTAAAATATAGGGTTTGAAAACCACTTTCATGCAACTTGAAGATCATAAAATGCAATGATGTAAAATGGAAGCTAAGGGATGTAGGGGAGACTTCCTAAGGCATGGAATCTAAATCTTCAAGCTAGGCTTCAAGAAATTAACTCTTAGGGCCATTTTTAGAAAAACACTTGTCGCGCTCAGATTTTTTACACTCGAGGAATACACATACAAGCGGAAAAAACATTGTACACTCTCGTTAGAACTCACCCTCCTAGAAGAATGAATGCGACTAGGTTTAAATTGAAAATAGATTTGAATAAAGGGTTTTCGGAAACATTTGGAGTCGCCGCCTAACTTGATTAAGGTGAGTTAGGTCACCTAAAAACTAAGCACAAGTCAAAAACTGCACTTAGGGTTTTTGAAAAAGATTTTGAAAATACTTCGTCAAGAGAGGGTTTTAAGGAAAACAGGCTGTTTGGCAACCTTTAGAAAATAATTAAGCCATTTTTGAAAATAAATTCCATTTTGGTCTTTCGAAAACAGTGATCTAGGTTCGAAGGTTGGTTACATGTAAGAAAGACGCACTAAGTCATCAATCTACCCCACCCTTGCGGTACCTACATGTCTATTTACCCTAAATTCACATATGAGAGTCTTCAACTAATAAATGTTCAATCCTATCCACTTTAGAAAAAGAATATTTAAAAAGACATGATGCATGATATGCAAGTGCAAGAAAAGAGAGTTGGAAAATAGATTTGGCAAGAGATTTGAAAAGAAATTGATTTGATTTTAGAGAAAAGATTTGACAAAGAATTAGGGAATTGGAAAGTTTTAGAAATTGGAAATAAAGATTTGAAAACAGATTTTTAGAATTGGAAGTTGGAAACATAAGATAGAATTAGAAATTTGAAGAAGATTGTAGAATTGGAGATTTGAAAAAGGTTGTGAAAATAGAGGCTTGAAAAAGGTTATGGAATTTTGAGATTTAAAAAAGGTTGCGACCGCACCCATCAGGGTTGCCTACGTATCATATTTGAGGAATCAGGTCAGTCGTAGTTTGGACAAGAGTCCGATAGAAAATAGATTTTTGATTTGAATTTAGAATAGAAGATTGAAAATTGGAGTTTGGAATTGAAAAGTTTAGACTTTGATTTGGAAAAATAGAACTTAGAGGAAAGATTTGGACTTATTTTGGAAAGATTGAGGTTTAGGAAACCTAGACTTAGGAAAGATAGGATTTACAAAGGATTTGAGATTAAGAAAGATTTGACTCGAATGTTGGACTTGGAAGATTAGGAAAGATTGGATTTAGGAAGGGTTGGAATTAGGAAATGTCCGTTTTAGGAAAGTTTCAAATTAGGAAAGTTTTGGTTTAGGAAGGTTTTGAAATAGGAAAATTTCAATTTAGAAAAGTTTTCAACTTAGGAAAGTTTCCGTTTTAAGAAAGTTTTAAAATCGGAAAGTTTTGAATTTGGAATGTTCTGAAATATGGAAGTTTTGAAAGTAAGAAAGTTTTAGAGTTTAGAAAGTTTTATATTTAGAAAGGTTTGAAGTTTAGGGAATTTTAGAATTTTAGAAAGATTCAAAGTTTGAGTTTTAGAAATTCTTGAAGTTAGGAAAGGTTTTGAGTTTAAGAAGGGTTTGAAAACTTAGATTTGGAAAGTTAAGATTTGGAAAGGGATGAAATTAAGAAAGGTTTAAAAGCTTAACGTTTAAAGAAAGATTTAAAAGTTTAAGTTTAGAAAATTTAAGGTTTAGGAAAGTACTAGATTAGGAAAGAGTTGAATTAGGAAAGATTTGGGTTTAGAAGAATTGAGATTCCTATTTCCTAAAACAAGGGATTGGATTTTGTTTCTAAAAAGAGATGTTTTGATTTTGTTTCCAAAAATGGAGGATAGGATCTAGTTTCCTAAAGGGAAGATTGGATTTGGCTTCCAAAAGGGGAGATTGGATTTGGTATGGATTTGGAAAGACAGAGTTATAAAAATCATAGTTTTGGGAAGACTATAGTTTTGACGTAGAAAAGAGGTTTTAGAAATATATATAGTTTTGATGTAGAAAACAAGAGATTTTGGAAACCTAGGTTTTGAGGCCAAAATAAAGGATTAGAAATCATGCTTTTGGGAAGAAAAATTAGGGTTTCCTAATCGTGAGTTCTAGGGTTTGACTTGGATTCTAAGTAAGAAGATTTTGGAAAGTGAGTTTTTGGAAAGTAACACTCTGAGAACTTAGGTGTGTTCTCGAGAAACGTGCCAGAAAATGGCCTTAGGGGCAGTTTGGTCATTTTTCACCAAAGTGGGCTAGCAGGCACCAGTGTTGACCTGGGTTTTGAGTGTTTTCGCCACTCTGACGCGGTTATACAGGGGTTTGTTGGCAATTCCCTATATCGACCTGTTTGCAAGTATTTCTGCTACTCTGACGGTTGAGATGCCGCTACCCTAACGGTTCGCGATCATTCCTTAGACTGACTGATCTTGGAAAGCTGCTAAAGGGACTTAGCGCCTAAAAAGTCAACTTTCTCAAAAGGAGTGTCGAAATGGACATTTCTGCATTGGCAGGCTAACAGGTGCCAAAGGTGGACCGTTCTACCATATTGAGGACTTGGGGTCTCGTCGCGGTCCACAAGTTTAAAGGGACTTACCATTCCGAAGAGACTTTCTTCGAAAAACTTACCGGGTTGGATAGGCTTACCGTCTCGAGGAATCAGTTTTCGAGAGAGAGGGATTGGAATTGGAATTGGAAAAGGAATTGGAAAAGGGTCTTACTGTCTTCGGAAAGACGTGCCTGTTGGAATTGAAAAGGGGACTTACCATCTTCGGAAAGACGTGCCTATTTGAATATGAAAGGGGACTTACCGTCTTCGGAAAGACGTGCCTGTTGGAATTGGAAAGGGGACTTACCATCTTCGGAAAGACGGGCCTATTTGGAATTGGACTGAACAATGCCCCTAAGAGCATTTTGGTCTCTTTGCCTCTATTTGGGCATGGTGGGCTCGCGAAGCGATGAATAGACATGATTAGACTTGGAAAGTTAATTTGACTCAAAATACACGCATTGACTTGAATACAAGTCTGGACGGACTGTAGACCGTCGAGTGGTCAAAAATAAGGTGCTTACAACACTTCAATATGAATTTTGGAAAATATGTAAAAATTAGAAATGCTAAAGGGTTTGAAAAATGGCTTTGAACATGAAAAATAGAGCCAAGCATGCAATACATGAGCATAGCAACCATATGTAAAGGGGTTATGAAATCATACAAGGCTAAGAGGCCACACAACATTGCAAGGTGCTCCAAGGCCATACCATCTCAAAGTAGGCTTGTGAGAGATTCCCCTACATGGTGGCTCCCACAAGCTTTCCTCTAGGCATAACCTAGGAGCTCTCTTGTTCCAAGCATACAAGAAAGGGGGATAGAAGATGGGGGTTAAAAATAAAGAATAGCCTAAGTAGACCAGGAGGGAGAAAAGAAGAGTGGGAATAGCAAAATGTAAAAGAGAATACCACCTTTATCTTCAAACCATTTTCAAGCTTCCATAGATGACTTGTCTTGAACTTGAATGGCTTTGGAGAGGCTTGAGGGCTTGGAAATGGCTCTTTTATGGGATTGAAGGCTTTGTAGATGGAGTGTATACGTTAGAGAGAGGTTGAATCTAGTTTAGATGCTTGGAGGGTGAAGTGTATAGGGTATTTCAGAGTTCTAAGGCTATTTTAGCAGGACTTCGCTACTATTTTCGACTTTGGAATACGCAGGGGGGAGGCCACTATTTATGAGCAAACTGTCTGAGCCCTAGCACATATAGCACATATGCCTAGCCAAAATTTGGCCAAGCGCATGTACTGTACTAAGCCACTAAATGAGTGCCACGTGGCACTCCTTGCATTACGCCAACTTGGAGAGCAAGCAAAGTTTGATCGATCTGATCACAATCTGAGTGCATGTAGTATACGCTACGCTACCAGGAACTTTCTTCTTAACTTTACCTCGATAATTGTGCAATTTGGGAAAGATTCAGGGAAATCGGTCACCTCCACGATGTTCTCCTATTGTTTCTCAAGAATCGAAAACTTTTGGGGAGCTTCAAAGGTGTTCAGAAGAGTGAGATATCACCTCGAGAAGCATGTACAAAAATATTTTTTTGTGGAGCATTTGTGATACGCTTCGTAGATGTTTAAAAGTAGCAATCTTTAGGCCACGTGATTAGGGCCTTTGGGGGATGGTCTCTTCGATCGGACCATACAAATGAAAAGTGCTCGGGAAATACTTTCAGGAATTCCTTAATTTATGCATTTCTCAAGTCATTTGACGGTGCATTATAATCAAGGAATCGAAAGAAAAGATAACCCTAGCGGAGCATCTGTGAGATGCTCCAAGGGTTTCTGAAAGTGGTAATTTTTGAGCCACGCGAACAGGGGCTTCAAGAAGCGATCTATTTAATCGAGCCATATCGATGGAAAGACCTATGGACGGCCTTCTAGGAATTCCTGATTTATGCATTTCTCAAGTCGTTTGACGGTACGTTATAATCAGGGAATTGGGAGAAAAGATAACCCTAACAGAGTGTTTGTGAGATGCTCCAGAGGACTCTCGTTCACTTGGAAATGTTTAAAGTCAGTGGACTCACCTTGGATTGGACATGGGCATATAATAAGGTCTGTCGGTTTGGTACCCAGAGCCAATGTGATTTCGGGGGCACTCGAACCACCAGGGGTAAAATGGTTATTTTGATCAAAATTGGTCGGAAAGAGTCAAGATAGATTGGAGTGGCATATTAAGCATGCCAAACTATTTGGGGACATTCCTGGAAGGTGTACTTACCGTCTGGAGGGATTTGTGTTGTGTTGGTGTGCCTAGGGGTAAAAACGGTCATTTTGACCAGAGTTGACAGTAATGGGACCAGAATTAGACAGGATGGCGTATTGAGGACGCTTAATTGTCTAAGAACATTTGGGAAGGGTGGACTAATCATCTTGAGAGATTTTGAACTTTCTCAAAGACGTGTCTGGAGGCCTAAGGGGTAGGTTTAGTTATTAGGCCTTTGTGGGCCTAAGAAGCGGTTGACTGATTCAATAAGGGTCTAAAAGTTGATTTAGACTTGAATGTGCCTATAAAGTTTTGAAAAGGAGTTTGGTTAGGTCGGAGATTGTCAAGCGAGTAAAAATAGGGTGCTTAAAAGGCAAAAACGGAAAAACGTCATGGTAAATGTATCATGACACTACGATCTGATCATGGTGGCGAGTACCTCTTGGGAGAAATTTTGGATTACTTATCAAATGAGGGAATTCAGTCCCAGTTTTCTGCAATAGGTATTGTTTACACTCCAAAAAGTGTAATCTAAAGTCCCTAAATAGCTATTGTTAATCTAATTAGGGTTTATATTTTTCTCATTTTAGTATAATAATTGTTTTAATAAGTGTTTGTGGGGATTTCGTAGGTTTCGAGTGGAGAAAAGGAGAATTTGAAGCAAAAGAAGCAAAAATATGCATTGACCGTACGTACGGTTGGAGTCACCGTACGTACGGTGGTCTCACCGCATGTACGGTAACTTCCATCGTACGTACGCCTGTAGTAGAATCACAAACTTTAGAGAGCTCGAATCAGCGTCAAGCTCACCGTACGTACGGCATGTTCACCGTACGTATGGTGAATAGTACCGTACGTACGGTAACGGCAAATCCTGCGCGAATTTTGAAGCTATATATCCAAGAAATGACGCGAGTTTTGGATCTATCTTCAGTTTTAGGCTAGATTTTCAGTTATGACGTACTGTAGAGAGAGAAAGTGGGTTTACTTTGTATTTTCTTTCATTTTCTTAGACTTTCTTTGTAATCAAACACCAATTTCTTCATCAATCAATGAGAAATTTTCAATTCTTCATGCTTTCTTTTATGGAATCAAGTAGCTAGGCCCTTCCTTGGATGCAATTGTGAATATCTACCAAGGATCTTCAAGGTCTTCAAAGGAGGTAAATACACTCCAATGGTTTATCTTATGAATTCTTCAAATTCATATAAATTGTGTTGTAAATCTATAGAAAATTAGGATTCATAATCACTTTTGGTAATTTCTATGCACAATTCCTTAATTGGTATATGTATTACACAAATTATGATTTGTATCTAAGATCCTTAACAATTGATTAGCAATTTACATCCAATTGCTTATGAATTCCCATTTTTATAGTCTAAATCCTCCGAATTAAGGATCCGCGGAGTGATTCCTTAATTTGAGTAAGCAAATCCTCCATTGAGACACTTGTAGAGAATTGGTAGATTAAATCAATTGTATCCAAGTCTTTCATTAATCATTTCCAAATCTAGTTATAATTGCTTTCAATTTTTAGTGTAATTAGCTTACTTTAGTAGTCTACACACTCTCACCATTCAAACATTTTTGGTCTTATTTGTAGTCAATTTCAATTTGTTAAGTGCCTCGCTAATTTGACTCAATTGTTTGGGTGTTTTGCTCTTACGTGTTACCTATATTTGGTTTGATCATTTGGGAGAACGATACCGGTACTTGCCGGATTTTACTTTGATCGACACCCGTAAACCTTACAGGAAGCTTAAGTCCATTACACATTTGAGAGCGATTCAAGTTTTGGCGCCATTACCGGAGATAAAAAACATAAGGCGAACACCATCAAGTTGCGGATTGGAGAAGCGCTTGGCAAATTGCATATAAAAAAAATACAAAAATAGCAAATAAAGGAGAAAAAGAAAACTAAATAGACCAGCAAAATTGCAAACAGGTGAGATTTGATCACTCACCCTTGACGGAAGCATCTACGGCTTTGAGCCTTGGTAATCTCTTTCTCCCTTAATGTGCTTTGATTTTTAGTTTTTCTTTGTTTAGTTTGTTTTGTTTGACTTATGTGTAGTTGCATTGCATTTTGTTAGGTCTCCTTGTGAGGAGGCATTTAGTGGAGATAGGATAGTGTGATTAACTTGCAAATCGGTGGTATTGCTTTGCATAAGGAGATTGGAGGATCGGTTGGAGAACAAGAGAAAAAGCCGTTGTCTGGCAATGCATGTTTGTGTATGATGTGTTGTATGACCTGGACGGTCCATTATTTGTTGCATTCATTATCGCATGCCACATTTCACTAGGGACATTTATAACCGACTGGTGAGGCTTGAGAGTGCGAGTAGTTCATCATCACTCACACTGGGACTTCTGTTAGTTGTGGACCTACGATTTCTTCCAATAGCAAACATGAATGATTAAGGTTTACCCAACGTCTTCCCTCCGAATCTTAACGCCACACCGGATGCACCTAATTCACAATTCCACCCTAATCTTCAACCCATTCCACCGGGGGTAGATCCTAATGTAGGGGGTGATGATGACATGGAAAGAGGGAGCCACCATGGCGACATGGCAGCCCCCTATCAAAGAACTTTATGGGATTACTTGAACCCTCCACGTCAAGCACCAACTTCTTGCATAGTATTTCTGCCACATTACGCTTCACTTAACATTCGGCCGGGAAGCATGCAAATGCTTCCCCACTTTCATGGAATGGACTTCGAACAACCATATGATTTCATTAAGGAATTTGAGGATGCATGCTCACTCATCATGGATAATTCTTGCCTGAGAGAGGTTTTCTTATTAAAACTCTTCCCTTTTTGCTTGAAGGACAAGGCCAAACTTTGGTTCAATTTGTTGAGGCCTATGTCTATTCATTCATGGACTGTACTCCAAGGAGAGTTTTTAAAGAAGTTTTTCCCGAGAACCGAACCAAAAGCATCCGAAGGCAAATTTCCCAATTTTCCCCTGTGATGAGGGAAATGTTCTTTCAATGTTGGGACAGGTTTAAGGACCTCTTGAATACTTGTCCTCATCATGGTTTCACCGATTGACACATCATCAACACCTTTTACTTATCTCTAACCTCAACTTAAACACTTGATTGAGTCAATGTGTGCTGGGACGTTTCTTGACAAATAACCCTATGAAGCCTATGAATATTTTGACACTTTAGCAAACAAGACTAGGGATTGGGCACTCAACGGGACTCAAAATCCTGAGGGTCGTTCCGTTCCACAAGGGGTAGGGCGATACCAATTGAAAAAAGTTGATGATGTTAACGCGAGGTTGCCACTTTAACCAAGAAATTAGAGGCTTTAGAAGGGAAAAATGTGTTAGCGGTCGAGAGTGAGGTGAGGAAAGAAACTTGTTACATAGTGTGTGACACTACCGACCATGACACGTCTTCATGTCCAATCATTCTGGGGGTGAAAGAAGCTGTACATGGCCAAGTCAATGTAATTGTCCAATTCCAAAGAGGAGGGGGTAACCCTTATTCTAACATTTACAATCTGGGATGGCAGGAGCACCCTAATTTTGGGTGGAGGAATGAGGGAAATTCAAACTTCCAACCTTACCAAGGAGGTTATTAAAACCCTCAACACTATTCTACACCTATTCTTCCATTCCAAGCGCCTCAACCTCAGGTTTACCAACCCCAACCCATGGCACAACTCCCAAATTAACCCAAAACGTATCAACCTCTTCATAGGAAACCTATGGAAGATAATTTTTATCAAATAACTAATGACATGAGAGCGGTTAACACAAGGGTAGATAAGCAAGATAAAGTGTTGGACCAACATACTAGGATGCTTGAGGACATACAAAAGCAAATGTCTACATTGACACAAGCTTTGACTCAAAATGTTTTGGGGAGATTCCCGGCTCAACCTCAACCCAATCCGGTGGTTAGCCAAGTACACATCACCGAGGGTGGCATGGACCCTCAAACAAGTTATGAACAAGTACAAGAAATCACCACTCTTAGAAGCGGTAGAGTCATTGATAAAATCATTCCTTCAAAGGATGTAGCCTTTAAATCGTGTGTTGATCAAGAGGAGAAAGGAAAAGAAAAAGAGGTTGAGGAAGAAGAAAAATTGAGAGAAGAGGGAGAGAGTGATAAGCATCAAATGAAAAAGGAGTCCGTTGTTACTCCTTTTGAGACCTTGAGTGAGACCACTAGGGATAAGAGGAAGGATATCTTGCAGCATGCCCCTTTTCCTCAAAGGTTGACCAAATCAAAGAATGAACTCTTGAATGCTGAAATTTATGAAGTGCTCAAGCAAGTTAAGGTCAACATCCCTATTCTTGATGTCATTAAGCAAATTCCATCATATGCCAAGTTTTTAAAGGACTTATGTACTTTCAAGAGGAAGTTACATGTCAAGGAGACGGTTATGATGAATGAGAATCAAAGTGCAATCTTGCAATACAAAACCGTTCCAAAATTCAAGGACCCCTGATGTCCTACCATCTCTTGCACTATTGGGAACACTAGAATAGATCGAGCCTTATTGGATTTAGGGTCTAGTGTTAATCTTCTCCCATTTTTGGTATATAAGGAACTTGGTTTAGGGTAGTTGCAACCTACCCGTGTCACTAGCGGATCAGTCTATAAAGGTTCCTAGGGGTATCATTGATGATGTGCTCATCCAAATCGATAACTTTTATTTCCCCGTTGATTTCATAGTGTTGGATACTCAACCCATGGATAATTGTATAGCTCACAACCAAATCCCCGTCATTCTAGGGTGACCTTTCCTAGCTACTTCCAATGCTATCATTCATTGTAGGAATGGGTTAGTGAAGCTTTCATTTGGCAACACCACTTTTGAATTGAATATTTTTTTGGTTGCCAAACAATCGGGTGAGTGTGAGGATATCCGGGAGGTTGACATCATCGAGACCATAGTGCAAGACCACTTTGAGAATGAGTTCTTTGAGAACTCCTTGGAAAAAGCTTTGTTGAGGAGCGAGCCTCATGAAGCTTTAGATTGTCATGATAAGGCTTTAGGAGAAGTGTCTTCCCTAGGTCATGAGAGTGCCCAATGTATGCTTGTGGGTCAATGGATCCCTTCTTTTGAACCTCTCCAACCTAGTGGTACAAAGCCAATTCCATTGGTGGTTAAGCCTCCCATTCCCGAGAGGAAACCATTACCAACCACTTTGAAGTATGCATTTTTGGGTGATGGTGAGTCCTATCCCATTGTCATTTCTTCCACCCTATCTTTGAGCCAAGAAGGAACCTTGATAGATTTGCTTAAACACCATAGGAAAGCTATACGGAGGACCATTGCTGATCTCCATGGTATTAGTCTTCTTTTGTGCACACATCGCATTTTTTTAGAAGAGAGGGCTAAAACCGTGCGTCAAATGCAATGGAGATTAAATCTTAACGTGAAGGAAGTGGTAAAGGGTGAGGTGCTGAAATTGCTTGATGCAAGTATCATCTACCCCATCTCCAACTCTAAGTGGGTAAGTCCTACCCAAGCAGTACCCAAGAAATCGGGTGTCACGGTAGTAAAGAATGAGAAGAATGAGCTGGTGCCCACTCAAATCCAAACCGGGTGGCGTATGTGTATTGAATACCTCCGACTCAATGCCGTGACCCGAAAGGACCACTTCCCCTTGCCATTTCTTAACCAAGTTCTAGAGAGTGTATTCGGAAAAGCTTTCTATTGCTTTCTTGATGGCTATTCTGAGTACAACCAAATTGAGATTACATTAGAGGATCAATCCATGACTACTTTTACATGTCCATTTGGTATTTATGCATACCGTCGCATGCCCTTTGGCTTGTGCAATGCACTAGCCACCTTTTAAAGGTGCATGATGAGCATCTTTAGTGACATGGTGAAGCATATTGTAGAAGTGTTCATGAATGATTTCTCAGTTTACGGAGACACTTTTGAGGGGTGTCTTGAGAATCTAAGAAAGGTGTTGGAGTGATGTGAGGAGAGTAACTCGTCCTTAATTGGGAGAAATCTCATTTCATGGTTACTAGTAAAATTGTGTTAGATCACATTGTGTCTTCTAATGGGATAAAGGTTGATAAGGCTAAAATTGAACTAATCCAAAAACTACCTCCACCCACTTGTGTTAAGGATGTGTAATCATTCCTTGGGCATACCGATTTCTACTGACGTTTTATTGAGGGATTTAGTGCAATAGCTAGGCCAATGTATCAACTCTTGTCCCTTGACGTGCCATTTGAGTAGACCCCATCATGTCAACAAGCCTTTGATATTTTAAAAGGGTTCTTGACCTCTGCCCTAATTTTGCGTGCACCCGATTGGTCTCATCCCTTTGAGCTTATGTGCGATGCTAGTGATTACACCGTGGGGGCTGTTTTGGGACAAAGAATTGACAAAAAACCTCATGTCATATATTATGCCTCTAGAACCCTCAATGATGCCCAAATCAATTACACCATAACTGAAAAGGAACTTTTCGCAATGGTTTTTGCATTGGATAAATTTCGTTCTTACTTGTTAAGGTCATTAGTTATCATTTACACCAATTATACGGCTCTTAAGTATCTTCTCACCAAACCCGATGCAAAACTTCTCCTCATTCAGTGAATTTTATTGCTACAAGAATTTCACATTGAAATGCGAGATGAGAAAGGGGTTGAAAATGTAGTAGCGAATCATTTGTCCCGGCTTCCCCTTAATGGAAGAGTTATTGACTCCAACCCTATCAGTGAACATTTCCCAGATGAGAAAATTTTACATGTGCAGTCTTTGGAGAAGGTTCCTCCTCCTTGGTTTGCCGATATTGCAAACTGCCTTATGACCGGTGAGGTTTCATCCCATTGGTCATCCATTGATAAATGCAAATTCTTTTGAAATGTGCGTTATTTTTCATGGAATAACCCTCATCTCTTCAAATATTGCCCGGGTCAAATTATCTGGCGTTGTCTGCCTAATCACGAGTTCCAACAAGTCATGGAGTTTTGCCACTCTCATGCTTGTGGACGACACTTCTCCTCCAAAATGACCACCGCCAAGATTTTTCAATGTGGCCTTTATTGGCCAAATATGTTTAAGGATGTTCATGCATTTTGTCTTGCATGTGATAGGTGCCAACGTTTATGAACTCTTACTAAGCGTCACATGATGCCTCTTCAGCCCATTTCCATTTTGGAAATCTTTGATTGTTGGGAATTGACTTCATGGGACCCTTTACTAACTCTTTTGGCTACCTTTACATCTTAGTGGTGGTGGACTATGTTTTGAAATGGGTGGAGGGCATTGCCTCCCAGAACAATGATCACCACGTGGTGGTCCACTTTTTGAAGGAGAATATTTTCTCAAGATATGGTATGCCCCGAGCCATCATTAGTGATGGTGGCTCACACTTTTGTAATAGACCCTTTATATTTCTATTCAAGAAGTATGGTGTGGTTCATAAGGTTGGTCTACCTTACCACCCTCAAACCCAAAAGCAAGCTAAGTTAGCTAATAGGGAAATCAAGAGAATCCTTGAAAAAACGGTCAACCCCAATAGGAAGGATTGGTTCCTTAGGCAAACCGACCCATTGTGGGCTTACCGCACGGGTTACAAGACCGTGCTCAGTGCATCACATTATCGACTTGTTTATGGAAAGGCTTGTCATCTCCCAGTGGAAATTGAGCATAAAGCCTATTAAACCATCCGGCAATGTAATGAGGACTTTGATACTGCGGGGGCCCACCGAAAGCTTCAATTGAATGAACTTGATGAACTCCGTAATGATGCTTTCAAAAATGCTAAGATTGCTAAGGATCGCATGAAGAAGTTCCATAACCAACACATTCTTCGTAAATCCTTTAAGATTGGTCAAAAGGTTCTTCTTTATGACTCGCGCCTTCATTTATTTTCGAGTAAATTACGGAGTAAATGGGTGGGTCCATACCTTGTTACCGATATTTTTCCCTATGGAGCTATAGAAATGAAGAATCTTACTAATGGGTCGGCTTTTAAGGTGAATGGCCAAAGGTTGAAGCCTTATTTTGAGACTTTTCAGGGCGAATTGGATTGTGTGGATTTCATTGATCTACCCTCTTTTGAGTGATGATGGTCTATACTTGTCGCGCCCAGATTTTTCGCACTTGAGGAATACTCACCCAAGCGGGAAACATGCTGTACTCTCTCGTTAGAACTCACCCTCCTAGAAGAATGAGTGCGAGTAGGTTTGAATTGAAAAATTGATTTGAATAAAGGGCTTTTGAAAAAGATTCGGAGTCGCCACCTAACTTGATTAAGGTGAGTTAGGTCACCTAAAAACTAAGAATAATCCGAAGACTACACTTAGGGTTTTTGGAAAAAAGTTTTGAAAATATCTCCTCAAGAGAGGGTTTTTAAGAAAATAGGTTGTTTGGCAACCTTTGGAAAACATTTAGCCCTTTGTGAAAAATAACTCCTTTTGGTCTTTCGAAAACAGTGATCTAGGTTCGGAGGTTGGTTACGTGTAGAGAAGACGCACTAAGTTATCACCCTACCCCGCCCTTTCGGTACCTACATGTTAATCTACCCTAAATTTACCTATGAGAGTCTTTAACTAACTATAGTTCAATCCTATCCATTTTGAAAAACAATATTTGAAAAATATGATGCATGATATGCAAGTACAATAGAAAAGAATTGAAAAATAGATTTGAAAAGAGATTGATTTGAAATTGATTTGATTTGAAAATAGATTTGAAGAGATGGAATTGAAATTGGAAAGTTTGAAAATTGAAAGTAAAAATTTGAAAATAGAAATTTTGAAATTGGAATTGAAAAATAGATTGGAGATTTGGAAAGATTTTGGAATTTGAAATTTGAAGAAAATTGTGACCGCACCTATGAAGGTGGAATTGAAAGTTTGAAAGGTATTGTGACCGCACCTATGAAAGTTGCCTACGTATCCCTTTGGGAGAATCAGGTTAGTCGTAGTTTGGACCGGAGTCCGATTGAAAAGAGATTGATTTGAAGAGAGAGATTGGATTAGAAGAAAGAGATTGAATTGAAAATTGGATTTGATTTGAGATTAGAAAAGGAGATTTGAAATTGAAATTAAGAAGATTGGACTTGCTTTGGAAAAATTGATTTTGGAAAGACTTGGTTGTGGAAAGATAGAGGTTTAGGAAACCTAAACTTAGGAAAGATAAGAGACCTAGGAAAGACTTGAGATTAAGAAAGATTGGATTAGAGTGTTGGATTTGTAAAGATCTGGAAAGATTTGGAAACTTAGAATTTAGGAAAGATTTAGATTAGGAAAGTTTCGAATTAGGAAAGTGTTATTTTTGGAAAGTTTCATTTTTGGAAAGTTTTGAAATGGGGAAATATTGAATTTAGAAATGTTTTGAATTAGGAAAAGTTTAGTTTAGGAAAGACTTAGAATTTAGAAAGTTTCAAGTTAAGAAAGTTTTGAATTTTGGAATGTTTCGAAAAAGGGAAGTTTTGAATTTGGAAAGTTTTGAAAACAAGGAAGTTTTGAAAATAAGAAAGTTTCATTTTGGGAAAGGTTTGAAAAAGGAAAGTTTTCAGTTTAGGAAATGTTTGAATTAAGAAAGTTTTGAGTTTAGAAAAGTCTTAGATTTGGAAAGATGTTGAAGTTTTGGAAAGTTTAGAATTTTGGAGAGATTTAGGTTTAGAAAGATTTAACTTGAGAAAGTTTCAAATTTAGAAAGTTTTGAATTTAGAAAGATTTGAAATTTAGAAAGTTTAAGATTTAGAAAGTTTTAGAGTTTGAGTTTTAGAAAATCTTGAGATTAGGAAAGGTTTGAGTTTAGGAAGAGTTTGAAAAGTTAAGATTTAGAAAGGGAGTTAAATTAGGAAAGGGTTGAATTTTAGAATTTTAGAAAAGATTTTTATGTTCAAGTTTTGGAAACTTAAGGTTTAGGAAAGTGAAAGTTTAGGAAGGATTTGAATTAAGAAAGATTTGGATTTTAAATTTTAAAGAAAGATTTAGAGTTTAGGTTTAGGAAACTTATGGTTTAGGAAGGTAGGAAATTAGGAAGAAGTTGAATTAGGGAAGGTTTGGGATTTGTTTCCAAAAACGGAGGATTCGATTTAGTTTCCTAAACGGGGAGATTGGATTTGGTTTCTTGAAAGGAAAGATTTGGTTTGACAAGGATTTGGAAAGGGAGATTCTAGAAACCCTAGTTTTGAAAGTGTGGAATTTTAATGTAGAAAAGAGGTTTTGGAAATATGTATAGTTTTGGATGTAGAAAACGAGAAATTTTGGAAACCTAGGTTTGGGGTAAGGTTTGAAAACCATGTTTTTGGAAAGAAAATTAGGGTTTCCTAATTGTGGGCTCTAAGGCTTGACTTGGGCTCTAAAGAAAGAGTTTTTGGAAAGTGCGTTTTTAGAAATGAAGGTTTTCTAGAAGGGAATCCTAGGGAGGGACTTTTGAAAAGTGTGTTTTTAGAAACGTAGATTTCAGAAGGAAAATCCTAGAGAGGAAATTTCTAGAAGGAAGATTTTGGAAAGAGAGTTTTTGGAAAGGTTATTGGAGAGAGATTTTAGGAAGGTGAATCTAGGGAGTGTTTTTAGAAAGTGAATTTTGAGGAAAAGATTTTGGAGAGGAGTTGAAAAAGAGAGTTTTAAAAAATAGATTTTGGAAGTGAGTTTTTGAAAACAATTTTGAAGAGGAGAGTTTTAGGAAAGTATGTTGAAAAAGAGATTTTTAGGAAGAAAGACTTTTAAAAAGAGAGTTTTTAGAAGGTGTAAAAACATCTCACTTTCCTAAAGCAATTCTAACCATAAGAGGACTAGAACCACTTTAGGAAAGCGGTTTTGAAAAACAATAAGATTTGAAAATATAGACCATAAAAGTCACTTTTAATGTAACACTTTCCTAAAACAACCCTAGCCATGGAAAGGCTAGAATCACCCTAGAATTGTGGTTTTGAAAACAAGTTTTTGAAAAAGAGCTTTTGATGCAATTTTGAAAACAAGTTTGAAAACGTTTTGAAAAACAACTTTGAAAATGGTTTTTGCAAGATGCAAGACTATGATATGCACAATGCAATTTGGGGTCGTGAACATACAAGACTAAGGCTTCACCACATAATCAAGGGGGCCGGACCCACGTGGTCTTTGGTTAGGCTAGAAGAAAGCCCCCGACACGGTGACTCTCCAATAGCCTAATCCTACACATGGACCGGAAATCCCCTTGTTTCAAGTATGCAAAGAAGGGGGGGAAAGAGATGGGGGATTAAAATAGAGAAAACCCAAGTGGGTTAGGAGAGAGAAGAGAGAGGGGGGAAGTGCAAAAATTTAAATAGAAAACCTACCGTATGTCTTCTTTATTTTGCGCGCCTTGCTTGTCTTCAATCTTCGGTCTTCGTCTTGATCTTCTTCTTCAACCTTCAAGGGTTGTCTTCAAGCTTTAGATGGCAGCTCTTCAAGTCTTCAAAGGATGGTTGAAGGCTAGTGTATGAGTGTATAGGAGGCTAGGGTTTGGAAAACCTAAGGAAACTAGGGTTTTGGAGGTGCTCGAGCTCTATATATCGAAATATAGGATTTTTAGGTTAAGTTTGCAGACCCCTTTCACGTTGAATGAGGCTCTGTATTTATAGAAGTTGGACAAACCTGGCGCCTGTTGCAGTGGCGCCAAGGCAAAATTGCTCTTGGCGCCACTAGGAGTGGCGCTAGGCCAATTCTTGGCTTGGCACCACTAGTAGTGGCGCCACCCACTTAGGAAACTTTATAAGTCGGCAAGCAACGTATCTTTGACTAGATTTGGGCGCCTGTACTAGTGACTATCATGCAATCTTTAGCCTGACTTCACTACGAGTGACTCCGGAAAGTCCGGGAATGATTTGGAGGAGCCGGGAATGACCCAAAAGGCCGGAAAGGAGCAGAAACACTTAAACTAGTGTCCTGGAGGTATTTGACTTGAAAAGTGAGGACAAAATGTGTCGGAAAGGTTGACCAGGCCTTTAGGGGCAAAACGGTTAATCGGACTAGGAAGCTGCCGGGGCGAACTCGGATTGTCCCGGAAGAAGACTTGGGATCTAGAAACATTATTTAGAATGTTCCTAGAGGTTGCCGGTTTGATTTCGAAAGCTGGCGTGGTCGGAAAAGAAGACCGGCCCACCAGGGGCAAAATTATCATTTTGTACCGAGCTTGCCGGAACTGACTCGGAATAATCCAGAAAGGTAAAGGAAGGTTGAGAACACTATAAAAAGTATTCTCGGGACATTACCGGTTTGATACCCAGAGCCGGTGTGGCCGAAGAAGGAGACCGGCCCTCCAGGGGCAAAACGGTCATTTTGTACCGGGTTGGCCAGAACTGACTCGGAATGATCCGGAAAGGTAAAGGAAGATTGGGAATACTATAAAAAGTATTCTCGGAACATTACCGGTTTGATACCCAGAGTCGGTGTGGTTCCCAGGGCATTCGGATGCCTAGGGGCAAAATGGTCATCTTGACCGGAAAGTCACGGAAAAGGTCCAAAGGACAGTTTGGTCATTTTTCACCAAAGTGGGTTAACAAACACTGGTGTTGACCTGGGTTTTGAGTGCTTCCGCCACTCTAACGGCGGTTGTCGTGATACAGGGGTTTGTTGCCAATTCCCTATATCGACCTATTTGTGAGTATTTCCGCTACTCTAACGGTTTTGTGAGTAGTTTCGCTACTCGGACCGTCTCGAGGAATAAACTATCTCGAGAGAGGGATTGGAAAGGGGACTTATCGTCTCCGAAGAGACGTGCCTGGATTGGAACCGTCTCGAGGAATAAACTGTCTCGAGAGTGGGATTGGAAAGGGGACTTATCGTCTCTGAAGAGACGTGCCTCGATTGGAACCGTCTCGAGGAATAAACTGTCTCGAGAGTGGGATTGGAAAGGGGTCTTACCGTCTCCGAAGAGATGTGCCTAGATTGGAACCGTCTCGAGTAATAAACTGTCTCGAGAGTAGGATTGGAAAGGGGTCTTACTGTCTCCGAAAAGACGTGCCTAGATTGGAACCATCTCGAGGAATAAACTGTCTCGAGAGTGGGATTGGAAAGGGGTCTTACCGTCTCCGAAGAGACGTGCCTGGATTGGAACCGTCTCGAGGAATAAACTGTCTCGAGAGTGGGATTGGAAAGGGGTCTTATTGTCTCTGAAGAGACGTGCCTGGATTGGAACCGTCTCGAGGAATAAATTGTCTCGAGAGTGGGATTGGAAAGGAAAGGAAAGGACAATGCCCCTAAGGGCATTTTGGTCATTTTACCTCTATTTGGGCTTAACAGGCCCGCGAAGCGATGGACAGACGAGATTTGGACCTAAAGAATTGGTTTAAATAGGAATATGCCCACAATGACTTGAAAACAAGTCTGGACGGAGTGTAGACTGTCGAGCGGTCAAAAATGGGGTGCTTACAATACTCTAGTTCTTTAGGAGTAGGAGTAGTTTAGATTAGCTTTCTTAGTTTTCTTTGGTTGTTCTTAGTTTTGATTATTTTCATTTAGCTAGGAATAGGGTTTTGTTGTTTATAGTATTTTAAGTTAGTTTTTGAGTGAGGGATTTTGCAATTAGTTTCTTTTTCCATTCTAGGTTTGGTTAGGAGTAGCTAGGTTGTTTTGATGGGTCCTACCACTTGTTGATTGGGGAGAATCACATGACTTTGATTTGGTGCAAGGAATCCCAGCTACATTGTACCTTCATATCTCACCTTCGATTCCCTTGCATGTGACCTCTTAGGCTTATAAGAGGGGGGGCTTCCGACCATCATTTACTTGCATTCACTTCTCTCCTTACTCAGCCCCATTGTTCCATTAGTCCTCTTTGTTCAGCCCCATCCATGGTATCCAAGGAGTCTTCTAAGGCAAGCGAGAGTGCCTCCTGAGCCCCGAGTTCCGATGAGATGGAGGACCCGGATTACACCGCATTCTTGCGGGCTTACTCTTGTACTTCTTTGTCCCGGCTTCCTTTAGATGACGCTATCACGGTAGCTTGCTTGGTGGCTTTTCGTCTCCTTGACGAGTCGTCCCCCTTATCTTCCGACTCAATCAAGAAGGAAGCTGCTGCATCTTCTGACTCCACCACTTCCAAGAAATAAACTCGAGTAATCCACTGGGTGGTAGTTTACATTGTAGCTTGTTGTGTCTCAGACTCCTTTTGTAGGGGTCCTTTATCTTTCTTTTCCTTATTGTTCAGGCCACCTTTGGCATTGTAATGTTCGATTTCCTTGTTTAATAAAACGGTTGTAAGTACCCCATTTTTGCCCGCTCAACAGTCTCCAGTCCGTCTAGACTTGTATTCAAGTCAAGATGGATATATTCTGAGTCAGCTCAATTTTCCAATCCTAATCTAGTCAATCCATCGTTTTGCGGGCTCGCCAGGCCCAAATAAAGGCAAAATAACCAAAATGCCCTTGGGGGCATTGTTTGGTCCAATTCCAATAGGCACGTCTTTCTAAAGACGGTAAGTCCCCTTTCCAATTCCATTTCCAATTCCAATTCCAATTAAATTCGACACACCTTTTAAGAAAGTTGATTCCTAAAGGTGGTAAGACCCTCCAACCCGACACGTGTCCGAGTGAACTCTTTAGAACGGTACGTCCCTTCAAACCCGTCGACTAGGACGAGACCCCAAGTCCCCTAGATGGTAGAACGGTCCACCTTTGGTGCCTACTAGCCTGCCAATGTAGAAATGTCCATTTCAACATGCCTTTTGAGAAAGTTGATTCCTCAGGTGCTAAGTCCATTTAGCAGCTTCCCGAGATCAGGCAGTCTCGGGAATGATCGCAAACCGCCAAAGTGGCGGAAGTACTCATAAACATCACAACCGTCAAAGTAGCGAAAATACTCGTAAACAGGTCAATATAAGGAATTGCCAACAAACCCCTGTATCATGGGACCGCCGTCAGAGTGGTGGAAACACTCAAAACCCAGGTCAACACTAGAGGCTGCTAGCCCACTTCGGTGAAAAATGACCAAACTACCCCTAGCGCCATTTTTGGCACGTTTCTCGAGAAAGTACCTAAGTCCTCAGAACGATAAGTCCACCTTTCCAAGATTGTCTTAAAGGCGATCCGACATGATTAAGTGCCTTTTAGTCAGTTTCGGGCCAATTTCGAGACTTTCCGGTCAAGATGACCATTTTGCCCCTAGGCATCTGAACGCCCCGAGAACCACACTGGCTCTGGGTATCAAATCGATAACCTCCTGAGTATGCTTCTTATAGTATTCCTGACCTTTCATTATTTTTTTGGATCATTCCGAGTCAGTTCCGGCAAACTCGATGCAAAACGACCATTTTGCCCCTAGCAGGCCAGTTTTCCTTTCCTAACCACACCGGCTTTGGATATCAAACCCGTAACCTTTGGGAAGATTCTAAATAATATTTTCAAACCTCGAGTCTTCTTCTAGGACATTCTGAGTCCGTCCCGGTAGCTTTCCGACCTAGTTGACTGTTTTGCCCCTAATGGCCTGGTTAACCCCTCTGACACATCTTGTTATCATTTTTCAAGTGTACTACCTCCGGGACACTATTCTAAGTGTTCTTGTCTCTTTCCGGCCTTCCGGGTCATTCCCGGCCCTCTAAATCCTTCCTGGACCTTCCGAAGTCACTTTTAGTGAAGCCAGGCTAAAAATTGCATGGTAGTCACTAGTACAGGCACCCAAATCTTCTGAAAATACGTTGTTTGCCGACTTAAAAACTTTCCTAAGTAGCTGGCGCCAAACCAAATTTTGGCCTAGCGCCACTCCTAGTGGCGCTAGAAGGATTTTTGGCCTGGCGTCACTGCAACAGGCGCTAGGTCATTCTTCTCTCTATAAATATAGAGCCTCCTCTAGCGTAAAAGAGGTCCAAAAACTCAGTCTAAAAACCCTACTCTTCGATATACAGAGCTCGTAGCCTCCTTAAACCCTAGTTTTCTTTAGGTTTTCCAAACCCTAGCCCCCAAACACAAACTGTGGCTCTCATATACTCTCATACACTCGTACACTAACCTCCAAAGCCTCCATTGAAGACTTGAAGTGCTGCAACCCAAAGCTCTCGAAGATTAAGACAAGCTCTTGAAGATCAAGACGAAGACTGAAGCGAAGACTGAAGCAAAGTAAGGAAAATAAAGCGCGCAAAGCAAAGCAAAATAAAGAAGATACAAGGTAGGCTCTCTATTTAAGTTTACGTATCTTCCCCCTCTCTCTTCTCCCTTCGAACCCACTTGAGTTTTCTTCTATTTTAATCCCTCATCTTCTTCCCCCCATTTCTTGCATGCTTGAAGCAATGGACTTCCCGATCCATGTGTAGGATTAGGCTATTAGAGGTCACCGTGCCGGGGGTTTTCTCTTAGTCTAACCGGAGACTACGTGGGTTCGGCCCCCTTAATTATGTGGTGAAGCCTTTAACCTTGGATGTTCACGACCCCAACTTACATTGTGCATATCATGATTTTGCATCTCTCCAAAATTCATTTTTAAACTTGTTTTCAGAACTTGCATCAAAATCTTCTTTTTTCAAAACTTGTTTTCAAAATTACAATCCTAAGGTGATTCTAGCTTTTCCATGGCTAGGTTTGCTTTAGAAAAGTGTTACATTTAAAGCAACCGATATGGTCCATATTTTCAAAATCCTTGTTATTTTCAAAACCACTATCTTAAAGTGTTTCTAGCCTTCTTATGGTTAGAATCGCTTTAGGAAAGTGAGATAATTTTATGGACTTTTAAAAAACTTTCTTCTCAAAAATCTCTCTTTCTAAAAAAAACCTCTTTTCCAACGTACTTTTTAAAAACTCTGTCCAATCTCCTTCTCAAGATTCCTTTCCAAAATTATTTTCAAAACCTCCCTTCAAAAATTTATTTTCCAAAACCCTTTTCAAAAATCCTTTCCAAAAACTCCTCTCAAGTTCACTTTCCAAAAACTCTTTTTTAAGATCTCCTTCCAAAACCTCTCTTTCCAAAAACTATCTCAAAGTTTTACTTTCCAAAATCCCTTTCGAAAAACTTTCTTTTCAAGTTTACCTTATGAAAACTCCTCTCTAGGATTTCCTTCCAAAAATCTCCCTTTCTAAAAATCTCACTTTCCAAAAATCTCTTTTCTTAGAGTCCAAGTTAAACCCTAGAGCCAACAATTAGGAAGCCCTAATTTCCTTTCTTAAAAATGATTTCCACTCTTGCCTCAAAACCTAGGTTTCTAAAATCTCCTTTTCTACATCTAAATCCTAGGTTTCCAAAATCTATTTTCTACATCAAAACTATAGTCTTCCAAATTTGGGGTTTCTAAAACTTCCCCTTCCCATTCCATGTCAAATCCTATCTTCCCTTTAGGAAACCAAATCCAATCTTCCCATTTAAGAAACTAGATCCCATCCTCTATTTTTGGAAACAAAATCAAACCATCTCTTTCTAAAACAAAATCCAATCCCTTGTTTTAGGAAATAGGAATCTCAATCCTTTCAACTCCAAATCTTTCCTAATTAAAATCCTTCATAATCTCATACCTTTCTAAACCATACGTTTCCAAAACTTAAACATTTAAATCTTTCCTTAAACTTTAAGCTTCCAAATCTTTCCTAATTCCATTACTTTCCAAATTTCGACTTCCCAAATCTAAGTTTTCAAATATTTCTTCAACTCAAACCTTTCCTAATTTCAAGATTTTCTAAAAACTCAAGCTTTGAATATTTCCAAAATTCTAAACTTTCCTAAACTTCAAATCTTTCTATATCTAAATCTTTCTAAATTCAAAAATTTCTTAATTTTAAAACTTCCCTATTTCGAAACATTCCAAATTCAAAACTTTCCAATTTCAATACTTTCTTAAAATGAAACTTTCCTATTTCAAAAACTTTCCTAATTCGAAAATTTTCCTAAATAAAACTTTCCTAATTTGAAACTTTCCTATTTTGAAACTTTCCAAAATTCAAATCTTTCCTAAATCCAATCTTTCTCTAATCTTCCAAGTCCAACATTCGAGTCAAATCTTTCTAAATCTCAAGTCTTTCCTAAATCCTATCTTTCCTAAGTCTAGGTTTCCTAAACCTCAATCTTTCCAAAACAAGTCCAAATCTTTCTTCCAAGTTCTATCGTTCCAAATCAAAGTCTAATCTTTTCTAATTCCAAATTCCAAATTCCAATCTTCTATTCTAAGTTCACATCAAATCCTTTTTCAAATCGAAAATCTCTTTTCTATCGGACTCTTGTCCGAACTACGACTGACCTGATTCTTCAAAAAGAATACGTAGGCAACCCTCATGGGTGCGGTCACAACTTTTTTCCAACTTCTAATTCCATGATCTATTTCAAACTTTCAATTTCAAATTTCTATTTCCAAATCTTTATTTCCAAAATCAAATCTATCTTTTCAAATCAATTCCAATTTCAAATCAAATCTATTTCTAAAATCGAATCAAGTCTTTTTAAAATCAAATATTTTTATTGCACTTGCATATCATGTATCATGTCAATTTCTTTTTAAAAATTCTTTTCAAAATGGATAGTTTTGGACATAGATTAATTGAAGACTCTAATAGGTGAATCTAGGGTGAATAAACATGTAGGTACCGCAAGGGCGGGATAAGATGATGGCTTAGTGCGTCTTCCCTTCACGTAACCAACCTCCGAACTTAGAATCACTGTTTTCGAAAGGCTAAAATGGAGTTATTTTCAAAAAAGGGTTTAAAAGTTTTCCAAAGGTTGCCAAATAACCTGTTTTCTTAAAAACCCTCTCTTTAGGAAGTATTTTCAAAATCGTTTTCAAAAAACCCTAAGTGTAGTTTTCGAATTGTGCTTAGTTTTTATGTAACCTAACTCACCTTGATTAAGTTAGGTGACGACTCCAAATTGTTTTCCAAAAGCCCTTTATTCAAATCAATTTTCAATTCAAAGCTAGTTGCACTAATTCTTCTAGGAGGATGAGTTCTAACGAGAGAGTACAATATTTTTCGTGCTTCTGTGTGTGTTTCTCGAGTGCTAAAAATCTGGGCGCGACAATGGTGGGTTGCTTTGTCACTTTTGTGTTGCCTTATTTCTTGGTTATGTGGCTTCTTGTGTTACATTGAGGATAATGCATCATTTTAGGTGGGGGTGGAGGGTAGATTACAGGGCATTCTCCCCTATTTTTACTGTTTTGTGCCCAATTTTTGGCTTCCTTTTCTCTTTTTGTGCAGAGTAGAGCAAATTTTTTTTTGAGCTGTCTGTTTTTCTTCTGGAGCGTACATACGGTAGTCTTAGTGTACGTACGCTGGTTGAAACGTACGTACGGTAAGGCTACCTTGCGTATGCTGACGTGGCACGCTGTGATTGCAGGCTTCATTTTCTTCATTAACCGTACGTACGGTGGCTTAGTGCGTATGTACGGTTCTGATTGCCCGAGCTCGCGTATGCTAGCTTTTTGGCACCTTACGTACACACTTAACCACCATACGTGCGGTGCCCCCTGATTTTTATATAAACCCTTGTGTCGCCCAAATTTTTTGCACTCGAGGAATACACACACAAGCGGAAAAAATACTGTACTCTCTCGTTAGAACTCACCTTCCTAGAAGAATGAATGCGACTATGTTTGAATTGAAAATAGATTTGAATAAAGGGCTTTTGGAAAAAGTTTGGAGTCGCCACCTAACTTGATTAAGGTGAGTTAGGTCACCTAAAAATTAAGCATAATCTGAAAACTACACTTAGGATTTTGGAAAACAATTTTGAAAATATCTCCTCAAGAGAGGGTTTTTAAGAAAACAGGTTGTTTGACAACCTTTAGAAAATATTAAGCCCTTTTTAGAAAAATAACTCTTTTTGGTCTTTCGAAAACAGTGATCTAGATTTGGAGGTTGGTTACGTGTAGGGAAGATGCGCTAAGCCATCACCCTACCCTGCCCTTGCGGTACCTACATGTCTATCTACCCTAGATTCACCTATGAGAGTCTTCAACTAACTAATGACCAATGCTATCCACTTTGAGAAAGAAATGTTTAAAAAGAAATTTAACATGGTGCATGATATGCAAGTGTAAGAAAAGAGAGTTGGAAAATAGATTTGGAAAGAAATTGATTTGATTTAAAAAGAGATTTGAAAAGATAGATTTGAAATTGGAATTGAAAAGAGATTCGAAAAGAGTTATGGAATTGGAAACTTGAAAAATGTTGTGACCGCACCTATGAGGGTTGCCTACGTATCTTTTTGGAGGAATCAGGTCAGTCGTAGTTTGAACAAGAGTCCGATAAAAAATAGAAGGTATGATTGGAAGAGAGGGGAAGTTGGAATTGGAATTGGAAGAATAGAAAATTTGGACTTTGATTGGAGGATTTGAAAAGATTGGTTTTGAAAGACTTGGCTTTAAGAAACCTAGAGTTAGGAACTTAGAAAAAAAGGATTTGACTTGGAAAGATTTTAGAAAAGATTTGACTCGAATGTTGGAGTTGGAAGATTTAGAAAGATTGGATTTAGGAAATATTCGAATTAGAAAAGATTCAAATTAGGAAAGTGTCATTTTAGGAAAGTTTCATTTTAGGAAGGTTTTGGTTTAGGAAAGTTTCAACTTAGGACAACTTTGACTTAGGAAAGTTTCAACTTAGGAAAGTTTTGACTTGGGAAAGTTTTGAATTAAGAAAGTTTCATTTTAAGAAAGGTTTTGAAATAAGAAAGGTTTTGAAAATAAGAAAGTTTTAGATTTGGAAAGATTTGAAATTTAGAAAGTTTAAGATTTAGAAAGATTTAGGTTTAGAAAGATTTAACTTAAGAAAGTTTTGAATTTGGAAAGATTTGAAATTTAGAAAATTTAAGATTTAGAAAGATTTAGGTTTAGAAAGATTTAACTTAAGAAATTTTTGAATTTGGAAAGATTTGAAATTTAGAAAGTTTAAGATTTAGAAAGTTTTAGAGTTTGAGAAGATCTTGAGATTAGGAAAGGTTTGAGTTTAATTTACATTTGGAAAGTTAAGATTTGAAAATGGATAGAATTAGGAAAGGGTTGAATTAGGAAAGAGATGAAAGTTGAGCTTTAAAATTTAGGAAAGATTTTTATGTTCAAGTTTTGGAAACTTAAGATTTAGGAAAGTAAAAGATTAGGAAAGATTTGAATTAGGAAAGATTTAGACTAGGAAGAGTTAAGATTCCTATTTCCTAAAACAAGGGATTGGATTTTGTTTCTAAAAGAGAAGGTTTGATTTTGTTTCAAAAAACGGAGGATTGGATCTAGTTTCCTAAACGAGAGATTGGATTTGGTTTCCTAAATGGAAGATTTGATTTGACAAGGATTTGGAAAGGGAGGTTTAGAAACCCTAGACTTGGAAGACTATAATTTTGACGTAGAAAATAGGTTTTGGAAATATGTATAGTTTTGATGTAAAAAACAAGAGGTTTTGGAAACCTAGGTTTTAAGACAAGATTGAAAATTATATTTTTGGGAAGGAAAATTAGGGTTTTCTAATTGTTGGCTCGAAGGCTTAACTTGGACTCTAAGAACAGGCATTTTTGAAAAGTGAGTTTTTGGAAAGGAGGTTTTGGGAAGGAAATCCTAGGGAGCAATTTCTAGAAGGTGAGTTTTGAAGAGAGAGTTTTTGGAAAGATTTTTAGAAGGAGATTGTTGGAAAGAGTTTTTAGGAAAGAGATTTAGGAAGTGTTTTTAGAAAGTGGATTTTGAGGAGAGAGTCTTGGAAAGGAGTTTTGAAAAATAGATTTTTGGAGGAAGTTTTTAGAAAACAATTTTGGAAAGAAGAGCTTCTAGAAAGCATGTTGAAAAAGAGGGTTTTAGAAAGAGAGACTTTTGAAAAAAGAGTTTTTTGAAAAATAAAAAAAACTTCTTACTTTCCTAAAACGATTCTAACCATAAGAAGGTTAGAACCACTTTAAGAAAGTAGTTTTGAAAACAACAAGGATTTGAAAATATGGACCATATTGGTCACTTTAAATGTAATACTTTCCTAAAGCAATCCTAGCCATGGAAAGGCTAGAATCACCCTAGGATTGTGATTTTGAAAACAAGTTTTAGAAAAGAAAGTTTTGATGCAATTTTGAAAACAAGTTTAATGCAAGTTTTGAAAACGAGTTTGAAAACGATTTTTGGAAGAATGCAAAATGATGATATGCACAATGCAAATTGGGGTCGTGAACATACAAGGTTAAGGCTTCACCACATAATCAATGGGACCAAACCCACGTGGTTTCCGGTTAGACTAAAAGAAAGCCCTCGACATGGTAACCCTCCAATAGTCTAATCCTACACATGGACCAGGAATCTTCTTGTTTCAAGCATGTAAAGAAAGGGGGGAAGAAGATAGGGGATTAAAATAGAAGAAAACCCAAGTGGGTTAGGAGAGAGAAGAGAGAGGGGGAAGTGCAAAAACTTAAAGAGAAAGCCTACCTTGTCTTGTTTATTTCACTTTGCTTTGCACGCCTTACTTTCTTGCTTTTTCTTCGGTCTTCGCTTCGGTCTTTAAGAGCTTTGTCTTGGTCTTCGAGTGCTTTGAGTCGCATCAGTCCAAGTCTTCAATGGAGGGTTGGAATGTATAAGTGTATAGGGGTGTGTATGAGTATATAGGAGGCTAGGGTTTATGTATGGTAGCTAGGGTTTGGAAAACCTAGAGAAGCTAGGGTTTATGGAGGCCACGAGCTCTGTATATCAAATATTAGGATTTTCAAACTGAGTTTGCGGACCTCTTTCACGCTAGAAGAGGCTCTGTATTTATAGAGATGGGATAGACCTAGCGCTTGTTGCAGTGGCGCTAGGCCAAATTTACTCTTAGCGCCACTAGGAGTGGCGTCAGGCCATTTATTGGCTTAGGGCCACTGCTAGTGGTGCCAGCGAGTTAGGAAAGTTTTAAGGTTGGCAAGCAACATATCTTGAGAAGATTTGGGCGCCTGTACTAGTGACTATCATGCAATGTTTAGCCTGGCTTCACTAGGAATGACTCTGAAAAGTCCCAGGAATGATTTAAGGGACTGGGATTGGCCCGAAAGGTCGGAAAAGGACAGGGACACTTAAAACAGTGTCTCGGAGGTATTTGACTTGAAAAATGAGGATAGGATGTGTCAGAGGGGTTGACCGGACCATTAGGGGCAAAACGGTCAACCGGGCCGGAAAGCTACCGAGATGGACTCGGAATGTCTTGGAAGAAGATTCGAGATTTGGAAACATTATTCAGAATGTTCCCAATGGTTGCCGGTTTGATGACCAGAACCAGTGTGGTCGAAAAAGACGACCGGCCCACTAGGGGCAAAACGGTCATTTTACACCGGATTTACTACAACTGACTCGGAATGATCTGAAAAGATAAAGGAAGGTTGAGAATACTATAGGAAGCATTCTTGGGAGGTTACCGATTTGATACCTAGGGCCAGTGTGGTTCCCGGGGCATTCAGATACCTAGGGGCAAAATGGTCATCTTGACCGAAAAGTCTCGAAATTGACCCGAAATTGACTGGATGGCACCTAATCATGCCGGATCATCTCTAGGACGATCTAGGAAGGGTGGACTTATCGTTCTGAGGACTTAGGTGTGCTCTCGAGAAACATGCCGGAAAATGGCTCTAGGGGCAGTTTGGTCATTTTTCACCGGAGTGGGCTAGCAGGCACTGGTATTGACCTAGGTTTTGAGTGTTCCCGCCACTCTGACGGCGGTCTCGTGATACAAGGGTTTGTTGGCAATTCCCTATATCGACCTGTTTGCGAGTATTTCCGCTACTCTGACGGTTGCGATGTTTGCGAGTATTTCCGCTACCCTGACGATTCGTGATCATTCCTGAGACTACTTGATCTTGAGAAGCTGCTAAAGGGACTTAGTACTTGAGAATCAACTTGCTCGGAAGGCGTGCCTAAACGGACATTTCTGTATTAGCGGGCTAGCAGGCGCCAAAGGTGGAACGTTCTACCATCTAGGGGACTTGGGGTCTCATCCTAGTCGACAGGTTTAAAGGGACTTACCATTCCGAAGAGATTTTCTTCAGAAAACGTGCCGAATTAGATAGAATTACCGTCTCGAGGAATCAACTGTCTCAAGAGAAGGATTGGAATTGGAATTGGAAATGGGACTTACCGTCTTCGAAAAGACGTGCCTGATTTGGAATTGAAAAGGGGACTTACCATCTTCGGAAAGACGCGCTTGATAGAATTGGAAAGGGGATTTACCGTCTTCAGAAATACGTGCCTGATAAGATTGGAAAGGGGACTTACCGTCTTCTGAAAGACGTGTCTGATTTGGAATTGGAAAGGGGACTTACTGTCTTAGGAAAGACATGCCTGATAGGATTGGAAAGGGGACTTACCATCTTCGGAAAGACGTGCTTGTTGGAACTAGACCGAACAATGCCCCTAGGGGCATTTTGGTCATTTTGCCTCTGTTTGGGCCTGGCGGGGCCTGCGAAAGAATGGATAGACGGGATTAGGCTTGGAAAGTTGATTTTGATTGAAAAACGTCCATATTGACTTGACAACAAATATGGACGGACTGTAGACTGCCGAGCGGTCAAAAATGGAGTGCTTACAACCCTCAGTTTTGAATTATGAATCATTCCTAAAACTAAGTGGACTCAGAGCTGACTCTGTGAGGGTGAGTGAGGGAGTGTTTAGGAGTGTAGCGGAGCCCTGCCGAATTTCAACCTTAGTCCTTCTCGCCCATGCCCATCTTTAGTCCGCATTTAAGTATTCCTCAAGCTTTCCCTTTTCATTTTCTTTCTTTTCTTTCGTAGTTCCTTCCCAGTTTAGTAGCTTAGCTAGTTCATTAATGTAGATGGCTCTGCGGACCAAGAAGGTCCGCAGGATCGCCATTGCTTTTGATGCCTCCCGGTTTGTTAACGGGAAGGCCCAGCAGCGGTATGACCAGATTTTCAGTAAGAGGGGCCTAGTGCAGGAGAGAGTGATGACTTTCGAGCACTTTGAGGGTGAGCTATATCTATGGAGAGAGATGTTTGAGGGACATGGTTGGCTGTGGTTGGCATAGTACAGTGGCCGACATAGGACTAGTCTGGTCGCTGAGTTGATGGCCAACATTTGAGCACTTTCAGATGTTGCGGGGGATGAGCGTATACTTTCCACTGTTAAGGGTAAAACCATTACCATCACCCTAGCCACCTTCGCGGAGTTCTTTGGCCTTTCCCTGGTTTAAGACCCAACTTTGAGTTGGCCCCAGCAGGGTGAGGTAGAGCACAAGGTGATGGTTATTGAGATTTGCTTGCCCAATACCCAGTGGATTTGTTCTCAAATTGAGAAGAAACTACTTGCTCCAAGATATGCACCGATGTTTGTTTTCACCTGTGGGTCGATCTATCCATTAGGACGTCGGAGAGAGGTGAGCAGGTGTAGAGGTCAATTATTTTATACCCTGGGGACGGACCATTAACCTCCCCCGATATATGTTTAGCGCTTTCTACGAGTCTGCGGCTTCGACGAAGCCACATGGGGCATTACCTTTTGTAGGCATAATGACCTAGCTGATTGCACGTGCCGGAGTGCCAGTTCCAGACGACTTTCCTTCAACCTCGACACTTGCACCGATCGCCTTGTCCACTCAGAACAGGGCTGCGGGTTAGTTAGCAGGCATCCAGAGACTAGCTGAGGCTCTTGTTCAGGCCCAGCAGCAGCAGCAGGTCCCCGTAGAGGGAGAGCAGGTTCCAGCAGAGCAGCAGCAACAACCGCAAGCCAAGGGTAAGCCACAGTCGGCCCAGGCGAGTCTAGTGTTTCGGGCATTCGCCCAGATATTAGATCAGCAGAGTATACGCATCGAGAGGTAGACCGCAGCCATCCAGATGATGTAGCAGTCAGTTACAGGACTTCAGGCAGCCCATACTGAGCTTGGTCAGAGGTGTGCGACTCTAAAGACAGCCCACACAGCACAGATCACTGCCTTACAGACAGCTTTGGGCACTCAGATTGCAGAGCTTCAAACATCTTAATTTAGGTTTCAGGAGGAGATTCGACAGGAGCAGGCACGACAGAGTCAGATGCTAACTGAGATTTTGACTAGACTTCAGGAGGATGAGGAGCCCGATTTTCCTGACTTAGCTGTCAGTTCTACAGACCTTACATCTCTAGGAGGGCATGATTTCTAAGATGATGATGATTTTGGACTTAAGCAGGGTGGAGTTTAGATAGCATCATATGTATAGCATCTCATGTACATCCTATGTATACATTTCATTCATCAATGTATCTAAAACTTTGCAGCATTTTTGATGTAGTTCATTTTAGTTCTATATGATTACATACCTGTTATGAGCTTACATGATATATTTCTTTCAGTGTATGTTGACCTCTTGTATATACAGGTTCTTTTTCAGATATGAGTTAGTGGATATTTTGTCTTTATCTGTTGCATGATAGTAAGAGGTTGACGTATTGTATGGTTTCTCTCACTATGTACTTCCCATTGTTAGCATCCATTAGTGATCTATTGGTTGACCTTTCTTATTCATAGTGGATGTGTTGATACTTTGCATGAGGGACCATAGCATATCTTATGAGATTCAATTCTAGATTCATGATTGATTAAGGGTTAGTATGGGGGCATGATCATAGTATGATGAGCATTTGAATTCTTTGATTTCAATACGAATGTGATATTGTTTTGATTACATTATGATGAGATAGTTGCCTTTTTAAGCATGGATCATATTAAGTAGTGTACATTGTGGAACTTTGTATCCATAACCTAATTAAGTGGAGATCATTATCTGGTGAGAGTAGAGCCTATTGCTTTATTGGAGAGATTTTTACATTTACTCGAATAAATTTTTATTAAGCTCTCGCATTTACAAATGACTTTATTATACTTGTGTTTGGCTTATTGGTTTGATATTGATTTGCATTGGTTGACACTTGCAGTCCATCAAGATCTATATACATAATACTTGCTTTGGAAATGATTTTAGGCCTTCTTTGTTTATTATTTTGAGCCACCAAGTTTTATTGCACTTTTTCTTCTCTTTGACACCACATCTTCACACCCTTTGTGATGCAATTCTAAATCTCATGATGAAAAGAAAAAAAAAAAAAAGAGAGAAGAAGAAAAAATCATTAGTGGCAAGTGAAAAGCATCCCCATTCTTTGCAATTTAAAAAAAAAAATTTTTTGAGAAATGTGTAGCAATTGGGAGCTTATGAAATAAAAAAAAAAGAAAGAGAAAAAGAAAAAGGGCAAAATGAATGATTGATAGGTGAAGGGAATTACAAAAAGAGGTGAAATTGATGTTGGAAGATTCAAAAGTTGGAAGGGGATAATGGCCTATAAGGAGCATTAAATGCCTTGAATCACACATGTATTGAAATTTCACTGCTTTTCTTTCCTTCTTACCATACCTTGATACCCCTTGACCTTCCCTTACAAAGTCCTTGATGATCCGAAGCATAATTTTCAATTGAGGTCTTGATGGAATGTAAGACATTATTTGCACATCATGCTTAATTGATATCTATGCCATAAAGCATTCTTTTATGAAGTCATGCCAAGTCAATATACTTGCATTATATCATCATATTTAGTTTGGTTTACTCTTTTCCATGACTTATAAATTTACTCTTTTATTAAGAGCAACCAAGTGAAATAAACCGTGTGTTCGATTACTCTTTGAGTGTATGCCCAGAGAGTGTTTGAATCGAGGCTTTAAGGTTGTTAGTGTGAAGTGAAGTATTATAAACTACTATGTATGATCCTGGCACACACACACACTCATGAATCTTGTCATAATGTTTTCATAGGCTCATCTTGTTTGTATTGGAAAAGGAGATTCACTGTTTTGAGTATTGTGACATATCCCCATGCATTTCTCCTCTATTGTTCTACATCTAGGATTGTTGATTATAAGCCGATGTTTGTGAGTGTTATCACTGCAAGCCCTCACGAGATACCACTCATCCACTAAGGGTAACCTAGGGGTTCAAAGGCTTGATGCATATGCTAAATGCATCCGGGACTCCCTCAAAAGTGGAGATTATCTTGCCATATATATTTTGTTTTACTTTTTGTATTTTTTGCTAGGGACTAGCAAAACCTAGGTGGGGGGTGGTGGTTACACTCCAAAAAGTGTAATCTAAAGTCCCTAAATAGCTATTGTTAGTCCAATTAGGGTGTATATATTTCTCATTTTAGTATAATAATTGTTTTAATAAGTATTTGTAGGTATTTTGCAGGTTCTGAATGGAGAAAGGATGAATTTGGAGCAAAAGAAGTAGAAATATGCATTGATCGTACGTACGGTGGTCCCACCGTACATACACCTGCAATAGAATCACAAACTTCAGAGAGCTCGAATCAGTGTCAAGCTTACCGTACGTATGATATGTTCACTATACGTATGGTGAATAGTACCATATGTACGATACCGACAAATCCTGGGCGAATTTTGAAGCTATATCTTCAGGAAATGACGCGATTTTTGGATCTATTTTCAGTTTTAGGCTAGATTTTTAGTTAGGACGTACTGTAGAGAGAGAAAGTGGGTTTACTTTGTATTTTCTTTCATTTTCTTAGACTTTCTTTGTAATCAAACACCAATTTCTTCATCAATCAATGAGAAATTTTCAATTCTTCATGCTTTCTGCTATGGAATCAAGTAGCTAGGCCCTTCCTTGGATGCAACTGTGAAGATCTACCAAGGATCTTCAAGGTCTTCAAAGGAGGTATATACACTTCAATGGTTTATCTTATGAATTCTTCAAATTCATATAAATTGTGTTGTAAATCTATAGAAAACTTAGATTCATAATCACTTTTGGTAATTTCTATACACAATTCCTTAATTGGTACAGGTATTGTACAAATTATGATTTGTATCTAAGATCCTTAACAATTGATCATCAATTTACATCCAATTGCTTATGAATTCCCGTTTTTATAGTCTAAATCCTCCGAATTAAGGATCTGCAGAGTGATTCCTTAATTTGAGTAAGCAAATCCTCCATTGAGACACTTGTAGAGAATTAGTAGATTAGATCAATTATATTCAAGTCTTTCATTAATCGTTTCCAAATCTAGTTATAATTGCTTTCAATTTTTAGTATAATTAGCTTCCTTTAGCAGTCTACACACTCTCACGATTCAAAAATTTTCGGTCTTATTTGTAGTCAATTTCAATTTGTTAAGTGCCTCACTAAT